>CAVMKG010000332.1:0-22170 GCA_963682025.1 Cordilura impudica
TTATCTTGTGAGTGCCCATGAACTGAGTTAGTTCTGTAAATACCTGTGAAGTAAATTGAGTTCCTTGGTCACTAGTTATTTTGATAGGTACACCAAACCGACATATAAAATTTGTGAAAAACTTTTCTGCCACTGTAATCGCTGATATATCCCTCAATGAATATGCTTCAGGCCAACGAGTAAACCTATCTATTATGGTGAGAATGTATCTATGACCACGAGAAGGTGGTAAAGGCCCAACTATGTCCAGATGAACATGTTCAAACCGACCTTTAGGGATATCAACTTTTAAAACGGGTGACTTCGTGTGTCGATTTACTTTGGCTTTTTGACAACTTAAACATTGTTTTGACCAAATATTGAGTTCTTTACTCATACCTGGCCAAAAATAACGGGAAAATATCAGTCGGCGAGTTGCTCTGATACCGGGATGAGAAATAAAATGTAATTTTTCAAAGGTTACTCTACGTAATGTAACCGGTATGTATGGACGTGGGTTACTCATTGATGATTCACACCATAATTCTAGGTTGAACAATGGTATTTTGATCAACTTTAAATTTTGATGATTTCTATCTGACAAAATATCTTTTAATTCCAAATCATTTTGTTGTTCTTCGTAAAGTATTTTCAGATTCAGTTCTGAATTAGCTAGCGCATCTACTTCGAAAGCTCTGGATAAAGTGTCCGCTACTACATTAAATTCACCACGAATATGTCGAATATTATTTGTAAATTGTGATATAAATTCTAGATGTCTTGTCTGTCTTGGACTCCTTTCCGTTCTTGAGTTTAAAGCAAAGATTAGTGGTTTATGATCTGTGTAAATTATTAAAGATATGCCCTCCACAAGTGTCGAAAATGTTTAATATTTAAATAAACTGCCAACAACTCTCGGTCAAAAGCACTGTACTTTGATTCTGATGGAGATAATTTTTTTGAAAAGAAAGCTAAGGGCTCTATTCTATCCGCAAAAGTTTGTTGCGATACTCCCCCAATTGCAATATTTGAAGAGTCGACTGTTAAGCCTAATTTTGCCTTGTTATTGAAATGGTTTAGCAAAACCTTAGAAGCAAAAGAATTCTTTATAATTTCAAATGCCTGTTGAGCATTATTATTCCAGATTAAAATTTTCCTCTTCTGTTTTAAGCTATCTGTTATCATGGAATGAATAGGACTAGACCATTCTGCTAATTTTGGAATATACCGGTGGTAATAATTAACCATTCCAATAAATTTCTGCATTTGTTTAACAGTTTTTGGAAGTTCAAAATCGCGAATAGCGTACATTTTTTCATCTGATGGCTTAATACCCCTTTCGGATATGTTGTGGCTCAAAAAGTCAATATTTGAGACACCAAAAGTGCATTTCCCTGGTTTAATGTTCAATCCATACTCATCTAATCTTTCGAAAACTAATTTTAAATGTCCTAGGTGCTGTTCTTCATTGTCACTATAAATAAGTACGTCATCGATATAAACAAAAACAAAGTCTAACCCTCTAAAGACTTCATTTATAAACCTCTGAAAAGTCTGGGCTGAGTTTCTCAATCCAAAAGGCATCCGCATAAACTCAAACATGCCGAGTGGCGTTGTTATAGCGGTTTTATAAATGTCGTCTTTTGCCATTGGAATTTGATGGTAAGCCCGAACCAAGTCTATTTTGGAAAATATGCGCTTATTTCTCATATTCATACTTAAATCGTGAATATGGGGTAATGGATATCTATCGGGAATCGTAATGATATTTAAACGTCTAAAGTCACCACATGGACGCCAGTCGTTTGGATCTTTCTTTGGAACTAAGTGTAAGGCGGAAGCAGCAGATGACCTAGAGGGTCTACAGATGCCTGATTTAACTAGGAACTCAAACTCGCTTTTGGCTACTCTGTGTTTAGTGGGATCTAAACGTCGCGGTTTCGTAAAAGGCAATGGACCATTAGTAACCAATCCATGAACGGTCGTGTGCTTAAGTCGTTTAGAATAATCAGGTTCAGATATTAATGAAGGGTATTGTTTTAATAAATGTGTATATTGGTTTTCAACTGAAAAAATTTTTGGTAACAAAATCTTACAATATTGAGAAAAAGGTGAAAATGGATAAATTTGTCAGAGGATCAATAAGAGATCTATTTTTAATATCAATCAGCAGACCATATTTAAGAAGAAAATCCGCGCCTATAATAGGTTTTTCTATATTTGCTATTATAAAAACAAATGGGAATTCGCGACGTAGGCCCAAATCTACATTCAGTAATTTCTTTCCATATGTTAATATCGAAGAACCATTTGCTGCAGTTAAAATAATATCAGAAGTCCTATTATTACCCTTAAATTTTGAAGCAGGTAAAACTGAAATGTCAGCACCACTATCTATTAAAAATTTTAGTTTATTAATCTTATTGTATATAAAAAGGCGACTTGGTAAAATGCTTGAATGCCCATCATCTGTCGCCTCAACAATGGGATATATTAGTTTGTTGAATGATCATCTGATTTAGAATAAGAACAAGGTTGTTCGCAATTTCTTGCGCGACTACCAAATCTGTAATGGAATTTGCAAAGCCAATCCCTATTATTTGATCTACCACGAGAGTTTGGTCTTCCACGAGATTGCGATCTATTCCTATATAAGTTTCTACCTCTATGTTGTAAATAATTCTCCTCAAATTGCCTCTTCATAGCAGAAATTTCCAATGATAGAGTTTTGCCTGTTTCAGTAAGATTTGCTGTAGTCTGAACCAGATTTTCGGCAATTCTTTCTGAATTTGAATAACTAGAGGACTTACCAATTTGATTTGATTCTCTTACATAATTTACTTCACCATTATAAAGAACGTCCCAAAGATTATCAGCTAGTTTTAACAATTCATTAACTTCGGTTAAGTTTGAACCCGTTAACGCGACATTTAAGCTTCTTGGTAACTTTCTTAACCATATTTTCCTTAATATGTCAGTACTAAAATTAGTACCCGCAAGTAAGGCTAATGATCGGTAATATTCTGATGGTTTACGGTCTCCCATTTCCGAGACTGAAAATATTTTGTCTAGCCTCTTATTTTCACTCATCGCATATCGCTCAATTAATGTGTTCTTTAGATGGTCATAGCAATTGCTTGTAGCAGGGCTCTGAATCACGTCCAAAACCGTCATTATTACCTCCTGCGGTAATGCCGTTATAATATGTTCATACTTAGTCTTCCCTTGAATAATTCCTTTTGTGGCAAATTGCATTTCGGCATGGATAAACCATGCTTCAGGAAAACTTGTCCAAAACTGAGGAAGCTTAACTGAAGTAGCAGAAATCTCCATACTTTGTTGGTTACCCGAATTTGCAGCACCATCAGAATCAATCACGAAAGATTGGATTGATTTAAATTATCCGAATTGTTACCTTTATTTAACGAACCTAGTAAGTCATTCTGTTCCCGTGAATTGTTAGTTGTATGTGGGGGTGGTGAATGTATCATTTTCAAAGAAGAAAGTTAATTATGTACATTTTTGTTGACAATTTCTTGAAACTTAATAAAGGTTATTGATCCAACCATAAATATTTTCGGCAATTCTCGCCAGAATATAGAATGTAGAATTTTCAGTGTTCAATAGATTTGATGGCTTCTACATAAAATCGTTGGCGATTGTAAAATAAAATGTTTAATAGAAAAATTTGAGTTCCAAATTCCAAAATTTTTCAATGATTTAAATTTATATTTCACGCTGCAGCTTTCTGTGTCCAATTAAAGCAGCAAAATTAAATTCTTTAGGATATTGATGATTGTAGTCCAAGCTTATTTGCTCATAAAGATAATGAATATTCCAAATTGTAGACCAAAAAAAAAAAAAAAAAATTATTCCATTTATATTGTATTTTTTTTTAAAAGCAGGATTATATTATAAGAATTGAACGATATTTTAGTATTGACTAAGGCTGGCAGGATCGCCAATTTTAGTTGAAATATTGTTATATTTTTAAAAGAAAGATTTAAGATATTTATTTTTCAATATCACAATTAAAGATGTTTTTTGTTTAATATTACAATTGAGAAAAATCATTTTTTAAATAAAATATTTTGAAACTCAAATTCCATAATTTTAAAACTAATATGATTTTATAAAAATTAAGAATATTAAAGTAGAAAATAACAAAGTATAAAACAAATAAAAATACAAAGGTTTAATTCACATATTAAGAAAGACCCTACAGTGGGTTTCATATAGGAAAAATACATCAAATTTATTTAAATATGATATAAAATCTCCAAAATTTATTGAGCTTGCTAAATTTGCTACATTATAAAATAATAAGTTACATAAATTAAATTGCTATTTTGAGCAACGTGGTAATACAACAATACTTCATATCTGAGGATAAACAGGTATAGAGACTAAAACATAGTATTGGCTTTAACTAATTTCTTAAAGTTTAAAAAAATTCCATCAAATTTCATGATCTAGTTTTGTTTTGGCACAAAAGTGGTCTGGGACATTTGCTACTTGGCGAAGTTTTCATTCGATTTCGAAGTTTTATAGCATTTTGGAAAGGTAATTTAGTAGTGATCCAGCATTGTATAACAATTTGTCGGAAAAAAATGACGAAATTTTCGTGAAAGAAAGTCGCATTTTCCCCATATAAAACACACTTGAAATTTTCAATCGAGTTGAGTCACCTCTAAATGTTTTGTGTTTGGCCCAAAACTTTGTATTTCTCAGTTTTTTTGCTAGTCGCATATTCCTAGGGGGTGCGACCGAGAGTTTGAACACTTGTTTTCTCCATATAATTAAGGGCCACCCTAGTGTTTATATGTGGTCCATGATATGATGTATGTTTTTCGGATCACTGTTTCCGTACAAAAAACTTTTCATCAATAAAAAAATCTCTTACACCATTTAAGAAGGGTCAGAAATGTTTTTTATGACACTGGGTGCAAGATATGTACAGAACGAGCTGTGAAAATAGTGCGAAATTTGTTTCCGCTATTCAAATCAACGCGAATTTTAAACTTAAAATTAATTTATAGTTGGTTTTGGTTATACAAACATCTTTGAAGGTTTTAGCAATCGCATTCGGTGTGGAAGGCTTCTGTTTCAAGCAGAACTAAAATTATTCATACAATAATCTCCACAGCGTAGTGCCTGGGAATTTTATTAAAAAAAAGTTATATCCCTAATGTGCCTTTTTAGGAAAGAAGTTTTTGGAATTGCTATTTATTATCTTAGTTAAATATTAATCATATATTGTTAAAAAGTCAGTGAATTGATAATGCTCATAACAGAGTATTAAAAAAATTATCTCTCCCGGCATTCACTTAAATAGTAAAGTTATATTTTACTACAAACTGGGTTGTAGTTCTTCTCGATCAAAAATATTGCTTCACAAGGCATGACACAAAGTAATTTTTAATGATTATATATCGATCGGCCATCGTATAAAAACTCTCATACAGTACACAATATAACAAAAGCTACCCTGTATTGGGACAATTATGTAAAACTGTTTTATATTTACATTCATTCCACTGAATCATTCCAACATGACAGTGTGACAAAAACTCTGACATCGTATCAAGATAAAATAAAGACACATTCAGAAAAAACCCACCTTTACCATGTTGTTTGCTAAAGATTTATTTTACGTAAAATTCGATTTAATTGTGTGTTGTTTGCATATAAAAAGTTCTTTATCTTCTTCAATACTAGTTGTGGGAGAGGACAAAAAAAAAACAACAACACATACAACGAACACTTAATCGCAAGTTATAAAAGATAAATTTACATTTTTGATTGCTAAACGGCTTTGCCGCACCACTACAAGTTAGATCCTCAGAGGCCAATGTTTTAATAGTATTTATTAAAGCATCACAGAAACTAACGGTCAGTTTGTAAGGGCAAGTTTGCCATACAATTTAAAATAAGAGAAGGTAAAATATATTCATTGGTGCTATGTACGGTGAATTTTTAGGTTATAATTTTTTTTAAATTGTTTTTGTGCAATTGAGTGGTATATAAAAATCAGGTAAAAAAACATAACTTCATGAATCCTTCACTGAAAACCTTTAGTTTTATATATTTGAGTTGTTTCTTAATAAATAAATGCAAGTATTTAAAATGCTTATGGTATCTACTTAAAGGTGTTATAATGTTATGTTGCGCTGTATAGAAGTTAATACTTTTTGGTAAAGCTGTTACAAAAAAAAAATAGAAAATCACATTATATTGTTTTGTTGTTATTTTCCTTATGCCAAGCCATGTATACAAGTTTGATAACAGCAAATAGTAACATGGTGATAACTAAGCTTAATGCGGTGAATGAGTAAGCAATATATTGTAAAATTAATGAAATTTGCCATGACATTGAGTCGTATGCGTACCCGCATATTCAATGAATGAAAGAGTATTATTTTAGCTGGTTATAGAGAAGGTGCGTTTTCCCAACCTGACTGGTTGGATGTAGTTTGTAGTTCTTTATTATGATTTTAACAATAATACATTTATCAAATAGTATATAAATATGAAATGTCATTATTAAGCTCATTACTGACTCACTGACTCTAGAACGTCGTATGAAGAACATTCGATTTTATATATTAATCATTCAAGCGATTCAATATTAATATTGTAACAAATGTCACATAAATTTAAAACAGTTTTTCTCAAAAAAGAACCTTTTGTACAAAACTTACCTTTTTCTAAATAATTCCTCTTATGAAAACAAAGTATGCGGAATAAAATTGAAACAAAACTAAATATGGTTTATTTTTTTTTTTAAATCAAGTAAATTTTGTTTCACTATTTAAGCGGATTAAACATTTTATTAATTTAATGAAAAAAAAGGTCCCATCCGACTTGCGATGCGGCAGTTTGGGAAAATATCGAAATTGGCATATTGCGCAGTTACATTTTAATTAACATAAACTCTTCGCATTAGATCAACTCAAAAATCTTTGCTTGGCCATAGTTAAGGTACATTTTATGGTTTTTCCTAAATCAGACCCTAATACATCTTTTCTATGACATCCTTCACTTTTGGCAAACAGTGCACAATATCGTTCAGAATTTAGAACCAAACTAAATTCAAAAACCATTGCTTTTCCCATTCCGTGCCGCCTGCATTGCAAGCCATAGTAATAAATATTTAGGAAACTGTTTATCCTACAATTACTTTACATTATCATCATTATATTTTTCCCTTCGAAAAAGTATCTGTCCCTGCCATTCGTTTCACTGAATTCTTAAATCGATAACTTCTTGAACTCCAGAAACAGGCGGATAAGCCTTCCTAGATCTTTTCTGTATTCCCATATTATTGAGGTAATTTTTTTCTTTTTTTACATCACAGTGAATTTTTCTTAAAAAAGATCCTTACTTTTTATCATTAGATTATATATTAGGGCGGATTGATTTAAAAATCGTTGAAGTGACAAAGAAAATCGTATTCTAGGGATCAAAATAAGAAACATTGCCCAAGTGACCATATCTCTAAAACGAATTCTGATGTCCCGACTTTTGACCTCTTAGTCTGTCTGTCTGTCTCACTTTGACCCATTTAGAGTGCCCCAATCGAGTCCAAATGTATGATCGACCCCCACTAACTTTGGAGGGCCGACCCACCCATGCCAGTGGTACACCCTGAAACCCCACTGGGGGTTCCCCATACAAACATTTCAAAAAACCACCATTTTTTTTAGGATTGGGCTGACTATGTTTGATTTAATATTAAAAATTAACACTCATACGTATACGTATCTACTACTCTGGTAATAAATAATAATCATACGCCTTGCCTATGTTATGTTATTCAAAAAGATTGAGGTAAAAGGAGATTGTGTTGAGAAATAATGAAAATTTTTCACAAATGTGGTATGTTTTCTTTATAAGGACAGGTTGTTGCGGACCGCACTCGTAGAATGTTGAGCGGGAAATGTTTTCAGATGATTTGAATTATGTCGTTTAGAGTAACAAATTTTTTTTTTAATTTTTCCAATACTGGTGTACTGTTATCTTATTCCTTGCTCGAAATCAATCCGAAATGGATAAAGAGGCAGACTAATAGTGTTATATCGACTGAGAACTGGATTTTAAGCTGATTAGTACATTCAAATTAGGGTCTTGGTCTCAATGATTCTTAAGAATATATAGAGTGTTGTGGAATATTAAAGCAAATCCTGAAATTTTTCCGAATTGCCTGTTCCTAATTAATCTACAAAAAATTCTTTTGTGATATTTGATTAATTTTATCATTAATAAAGAGTTATCATAACGTTCAGTCTATTCGTTCATATCGTATAATATAACATATTCCTTATTTAAAAGACTCTTAGAAAAATTAACAAACAAATTAATATTTTCGAAAAATTTCCTAATCGAGCCAAAAAAATTTCAATTATAAGCCTCTTATTCGAAATAGAATTAGTTGTTATAAATATTTATTTTATTGTCTTTCAACAGAAATTTCATAAAGACCAAAGCTTCTTAGTCAATTCAATTAATAGCCAGTTTATTGAAAAAAAAATAACAAATTCAATAAATATTTTACTGCGCAAAATACTACGAATACCTACTTAGTAATAATATTAAATAATACAGAAATACTTATGTATGTATGAGTAAAACACCAATAAAGGTATGATGCAACAAAAAACAAATCGGAGGTAAATAGTCCGTGCAGACCGACTATGTCGAAAAAGAGTCTCAGATTAAAACTTAACAAATAAATTTGAATTTTCGCAACATTTCATATTCGAACCATTAAAATTTCAATTCTAAATCTCTTCTTCTAATTATTTTATTATCTTTCAACAAAAATTTCTTAAAGACCAAACCCTCTTAGTGCATTCAGTTAATAGTCAGTATGTTAACTAAAGACTAATAAATATTTTACTGAAAAAAACTTTGTATGAGTAAAATATCAACAAAGCAATAAAAACAAATCAGAAATTAGTAGTATGTGTAGACTGACCATATCGAAGAAGAGCCTCAGATTCAAATCTATAAGGTGAGGTCAGTAAGGCAATTAAAGGGATTAACATAAACTAAATTCAAATTAGATTAATATAAATTTTTTGTCCGCGAATATCTGATGCGAAATAATAGGCTCAATATGGTCCGACAATGATCATATTTATTAAGGTCACTTATTAATTCCAAAAACATATAGAAACCAAATTTGAATAAAATATTTAAAATTGCAGGTCTTTCTTTAGCTATATTTAATGGTATATCGGTTTATATAGGGACTATGACTAAAATTATTGGTACATCTTTCGTTTTGTAATGGCGTTTTATGGAAAAAATTAACATGAAACCAATAAGAAAATTATAGTAGGTCTCAGTATTGATCTGATAGTGAAGCTGTTCAGTCATATTGTTCGCGCTTTTACTTTTCTTTCAATTCCTTAATCCGTTTGTTTTTCTAAATAAATATATCAGAAAAAACAACAACTTAAGACTAACTAATAAACAGTGTAGTTGTCTAGCTAAAACTCAATACGTCATAGTTAATCCACTTGTTTGTGTAAAGTAAACTAAAAAAGCAAAAAACAAAAAAACTCTTGTTTAAAAAAAAAAAAAAAAAACTAACAAAAACAACAATGAATAAACCGCCTGACAATAACCAAAGCTGTTTTCAAATAGACAAAAACAAATTCCTTAACATAAAATCAATTGGTCCTAAATATATGATTATGAAAAGAGTAAAAAGCCAAGAAAATCTATCCAATGTTTCACCCTTCCTCATTAAAAAAGTGATAGATTCAGTATGTGGCAGTGAAGTGGATATGTGTAAGAAAATAAGAAGTGGCGATATTTTAATCAAAACAAAAACTTTCATACAAGCTTCAAGATTAATTACATTAACTTCATTACTACCATCTATTCAAGTTGAAATCGTTGAGCATCCTAGACTTAATTTTTCAAAAGGAGTAATATACTCAAATGACTTAAGGAATATAAATGAAGATGAAATCCTACAAGAGCTAAAATCACAAAACGTTTTCGATGTTAAGAAAATTCTAAAAAAAGGTAACGACAATAATCTAATTGAAACTGGACTGATCATAATCACCTTTGCTTCGACAACTTTACCTGAAGTTATAAACATAGGATATGAAAAAGTTAATATACGCCCATACGTTCCACTACCTCTAAGGTGCAGAAACTGTCACCGTTTTGGCCACCTCACTAATATTTGCAAAAATAATAAAATTTGTCCTGATTGCGCCAACAACTTTCATTTTGAAGAAGACGATGAGATCTGCGATGTAATGAAATCGTGCATAAATTGCAAAGAAAATAAATCGAGTATTTACAATCATGGAGCTTATGATAAATCATGCCCAATATTTCTCAAGGAAAAAGAAATTCAAGCTATCATCACGTTACAGAAAGTAGATAGAAAAAAAGCAACCGAAACGTATAAAGAACGTCACCAACAAAACACAACATACTCGTCTGTTACTTCACAATTTACACACAACAACTTAACTACTCCAAAAAATGGCAATGATCACATTACTAAGAGCACTACTACTACCACCAGAGAATTAGTCAACTACTCTGATATTAACCCGACCACATCTGATTCAAGGAACTCTCCTCCAACTAAGAAAGTTTTAATTCTCCCTAAAAATACATCGAAGAAGGCTAAAACGGACTTGAAACGAAAAATGGGCCAAAAAAACAAATCTCAGCGAAAATCTAGATCCGGAGAAGAGGATACAGATACAAATGAATCTATGGCTTTTGATTAAACGGTATCGAACTTAGCTTTCTGGATTGGTAGGTCGGCCTCGGTGCCCTACTGACATTCGGGTGGGAAATACAATCAAAATCAAACATTTGATTGTATATTTCATGCGGATTTTCTGGTGGGGCGTTTGGGTCGACCTGCCGATTCAGAATCTTAGCACCAATATAAGTATATAAATATCTATTTATTTTTTTATATTATTTAGTTAACAAACCCCCAAAATCTCATTCAAGTACCTAATTAATTATATTAAAACCCTTTTACATTTTTTGGATATATCTCTTAGAATGACTTTAAAAATTCTACAATGGAATATAAAAGGTTACCTAAATAACTATAATGAATTAATATTGCTTATTAAAAAATATAATATAAAAATAATTTCTCTTCAAGAAACCCATCTAAAACCCAACACCTTAAATTTCCCCATCCCTATTAATTACTCCTGCTACTCTAATAATAATTCAAACTCCTTTGGCGGTGCTGCCATTCTCATCCATAATTCAATAAAACACTATCAACTCCCTCCTAATAATAATTTCGATGTTATAACTATAGAATTACAGTCTAAAATGAAATTTCGCATTACTTCTGCTTATCTCTCCCCATCAACCAATTTTAATAATAATGACCTCCAAAGGGTCTTTGGTACGATGAACACCCCCTACCTAATAACAGGTGATTTCAATAGTTGGCATGAAAGTTGGGGATCCCCTACTAACAACAAAAGAGGAAGGATATTAGACAACTTTATCACTCAATCAAATTTCACATTACTGAACGACAAATCCCCAACTCATTTGTCGACTCACAATTCACTAACCCACGTTGACTTGACATTCTGTTCCCCCGAACTAAATATTCATTCTAGCTGGGACATATATGATGATTTGCATGGGAGTGACCACTTCCCAATATGCATTACAATGTTTCATCCACAACCCAATGTAATATCCTATTACAAACCTCATTTCTTAACAGACAAAGCAAGATGGAACCTTTTTAATGAAAAATGTTTTAATTTTGAACCAATGATAGAGGTTAGTTCAAATATCAATAAAGAAGCCGGAAATTTAAAGAAAATTATTTTGCGAGCCGCAAATGAGTCGATTCCACAATCAAAAAGAACAAGCACTTCACCATCTGTACCATGGTGGAATTCGCACCTTGAAAAGTTAAAAAACGATAAAAATAAACACTGGTACAATTTTCGTAGGAATATCAATCAACAGAATATGATCAATTATAAAAAAGCAAATGCACTCCTAAAACGAGAAATAAAAACTTCTAAAAAACTTGCTATAAATAAACTAACATCCGAAATAAATCCTTTAACTCCAACAAAAATAATCTGGAAAAACTTTCGGACCTTTTGCGGATATAAGATCAATCATGGCATTCATTGTATACGTAAAAACAACAACCTTAATGAATTTTGTACCGATCGGTTAGAAATAGCCAACGAACTTGGGTCATTCTGGTCTTCTAATTCAGAGGACAATTTTTTCCCCCAACAATTTCAAAACCATAAAAATACCCTGCAACAATCTTTATCCAATATACACCCAAGCAATAGTGCTGTCAAAATTGAACAGAATATAAATACCTTAGAACTTTTATCTACCCTCTCTAAGTTGAAGGGAAAATCACCTGGATTAGATAGGATATCATATGCAATGATTATAAACGCTTCCAGTAGTTATAAAACAAGATTACTTAATTTTTATAACAACATACTTAATGACAAAATACCACAACAATATAAATCCAGTGTAATAATACCAATTTTGAAACCTAAAGCCGACAATACTTTGACGAAATCTTACAGGCCGATTTCTCTTAATTCCTGCATATCGAAAATTCTAGATAAAATAATAGCAAACAGACTTTGGTGGTTCCTAAACTCCAACAAGCTAATTAACATTCATCAGATGGGATTTAAAAAAGGGAAATCTACCGTAGATCCCCTTCTCTATATCGACCATGTTGTCTCAAGCTCTATATCTACCAAACAACATCTTACGATCCTTTCTCTAGATTTTGAAAGTGCTTACGAAAAAATTGGCTTGCATTCAATAATACACCAGCTAATTTCATGGAATGTGGGTCCAAAAATTATAAATTACATAATCAACTTTATGTCCCAACGGAGGATTATAATTCGAGTCGGTAATTGCTATTCCCAACCATTCCCATTATACAATGGTATACCTCAGGGCTCACCTTTATCTGTTGTCCTCTTTCTCATAGCATACAACAAACTAAGTAGTATAATTCTTCAACATAAGAATCTAAAGTTCTTTGGTTATGCGGACGATTTTAATATAATAGTAAGATCGAATAGTCGTAAAAACCCTAAGATAAATCTTAAACATCTTGTAAATGACATTTTGACTTGGTGCAAGTATTCAGGTGCGGTTCTTTCCCAGACCAAATGCAAGTACGTCCACTTTTGCAGGAAACAAAACTGCAAATGTACATTGATTACAGATCAAATTCAGATATCCGAAGTGGATAACCTTAGAATTTTAGGGATTATCTTTAATAAAAGATACAATTGGAAATCCCACATAGTTCATCTTAACAACTCACTGAACAACCAGTTAAATGTGATCAAATGTTTAGCTAGCCCAAAATTTGAAAGCAACATCCTGTCACTGTTAAATGTCGTTAAATCTCTTGTTATCCCGAAAATTAACTATGGAATATTTCTGTATGGATATGCTCCTAAGTCGTCACTAAGACAAATCAAAACTGTGCTCCATTCAGCCATCCGACTCTCTCTAGGAGCACTTCGCACGACTCCAATTAATAATATGCTATTTGAGGCGAATTTTAATGACTTTTTGGGCTTACGAGACTACACCTCTGGGAACCTAATAAAATCTTTAATTTTCTGTGATGATAGCCCTCTAGGAGGTATTGTAAAAAATCTTAAAAAATCTAAGAGAAGAATGAAATTTCCATCTAGCATATGCAGAATTTTCGAGAACTGCGCTGAGCTGGACATAATAGTCAAACCTACCAAACTTCCCTCTTTAAGCAATCCTCAATGGAATTTAAGAGAGGAATCGATCGATACATCCTTGCATTTACACCTTAAAAGTAATACACTCCCGTTGCAATACCAATGGTATTTCCGTAACAAAGTTGAAAACCTCAAGGATTATTTTTCAATTACACAGATGGATCCAAAAGTCAAGAAAGCACCTCTTTTTCAGTTACTTATGAGGATAAGATAATCAAAGTATCGCTATTACCGGACTATACCTCAATCTTTTCCGCTGAAATTATAGCAATAAATGAAGCTTTGACCTTCGTAAAAAACAGGAAAGGAAAATATGTAATTTGTACTGACTCCTTTTCTGCCTTATGTGCAATTTCAAATATTAATAATAATAACTTCTATGCAAATAATATAAGAGATATTCTAATTGGAAAATATCCAAAAATTCTCCTTATGTGGATCCCAGGACATTCCCAAATACCTGGAAATGAATTTGCAGATTACATTGCCCGAAAAGCTATAGAATTTCCTATCCTAAAGTGCCACAATTTTAATATGCGAGATATTAAAAACAAATTTTTTTTAAAATCTCAACGTGATAAAAACAACATATGGGAATTCACAAATACTTGGTACAAAAACTTAAACCCTAGTCAAATTAGCCTCCCTACATGGTTTAAATCAAATGAAAACATAAAAAGACTTGACCTAATTAAGTTTTTAAGACTTCGACTTGGACATACGAAACTCACACACGGACATTTAATAAGTAGAACTGCTTCTAGTGTATGTAGCTGCGATAACACTTCAATTATCAATATCAATCACTTCCTATCCAACTGTCCGCTATATACAACAGAACGGACAGACATCTTTGGTAACTCCGATCCCATTCAATGCTTATCCTCTCCTTCGTATAAATCCATTAAAGATATTATTAAGTTTATTAAATTAACACATTTATACCACTTTATTTAATTTTGAATTCCGAGTGCTTATATTCAGATCATTCTGACTACACTGTATTTACACCGTATTTTGATGTAAATCCTTCAATTAATAAGTATACACATATTACCAAAAAAATTTGTTATTTAAAACAAAATAAAATAAAACATTAAAAACTGTTCATATACCGAAGTATTTAAACACATATGTATGCATTTCTTTACACAACCATATTAGCTTAAGGCCTAGCTGCTATAGCTTTAAATATTTAGCATTTTAATTTTATATTCTAATGTTAAGAACTAAATAAATAAAATAAATAAATAGTAGGTCTAGACCGACTATATGGCATTGTTACTAATTTTTTGACTTCAGATAAGAAAAATTCATATTGGATGCTATATTTATATGGGAATTAGAATTGACTGCTCCTGATCATATTTTATAAGATCAGTTATATTTTGCAAAAACACATATAAACCAAAATTGAGAAAAATCTGTGTAATATTTCTGCGTTTTGATAGATTTAGGAGAAAATCGGGAATTAGGCTCATATGGGGGCCATTACTAAGAATTGTCCTATACGTTTTATTTTTTGACTATTGATAGATGGATGTAATGAACATACACAAACCTAATTTGACAGAGATCTATATGATAGTTTAGATATTATGGCAATTTAACTGGACCTCATAGGGTCGTTCGTTTGGGGAAAAGATCCGAACATAAACCGATTTTCACCAATTTCAACAGCGTTCATCCTATGGCCGATAAAAACTTATTTACTGAATATATTCATATTTGTGACCTTTAGTTTGATTACAAAGTTTACAAAAACACGCAGACGTACGGATGGAAGGACGGAAGCACTGGCATCGCTAAATTGACTCAGAAAGTGATGTGAGTCTATCGATATAATAAAAGTTGGGTCTAGGTCAAATGTTTTTGGTAGTTACAAATATCAACAAAAAGAATTACACCCTGGCCTCATAGCGGTATAAGGTATAAAAATTTAATTACGAATCATAAGGAAAATTTGTGTGGGAGCCAGGTCGACGTTGCACAGATTCTCATCAAACTCGATAGCGATCTTCCATACCAAATTTTACTAAAATAAAGTTGCGATCCGTAGTTTGTGTACAACGTTGCAGGAGGAACTGACATCATCGGATCGAGTCAGAAAAATTAACAAACTTATTATATTCTGACAACGGAGTGAATTACTATATATTAGCAATGAGTACCGAAACTGTATCTAGAAGGACCAGTATTGGGACTACAAAATAACTGGTTCAATTTAACACTCATATTCCAAGGAAAAAGTTCTAGAACATGTCCAGCAGAACATCTAATTACAGAACAGATAATTTTCAGGGTTAATTCTAAAATAATATGCTGGATATTTAAAATCTTTCTATATACGAGGGCGGAACAATAACTCCGTGACTTTTAGAATGAAAAACAGTTTTTGTTACAAAAAAAAATATTTTTCAACATAATCTCCTTAGTCCAACGTTTCTCCAATTTTTTTATCCCTTCCAAAAAATAGAATTTTTCGATGTACATTAAATAGGCATTTGATTGATCGCTAATTTCATCGCTGGAGGTAAATATCATTTCACAGAGCCATTTCTTTAGGTTTGGAATAGGAAATAGTCACTGAGGGCTAAATCCGAAGAATATGGGAGATGAGGTACCAATTCGTAGTACAATTTATGGAATATTGTCAATCCTTTGAAGTTGTCACACGACTACGTTTATGGTGAATTGAGAGCAAACGCGGAACCCATCTTGCAGACAGCTTTCTTAAACGCAACTGATCAATTAAAATCGAAACCACACTGCCATATGGAATGCCTATGGCATCAGCAATCTCATGCACTTTTACTCTTTGATCGGCCATCACCATATCGTGGATTTTTTTTTCGATTTTCGGGTGCATTGGCCTCAATTGGCCGTCCAGAATGTTCAGCGTCATTTGTATTTGTGCGACCACAACGAAAGTCAGTAAACCACTTTTTTACCATTGAAATCTATGGTGCAAGCTTTTCCTTGGTTTGGTTGGCGGTTTTTTTTTTGCAAAAATTAATGTCTGATGAACACTCGAAATTCCCTTTTTTCCATTAAAAAAAACCACGAGCTTGTATGTTTTGAACAGCTGTTAAACGCAAATTAAATGACGGAACTTGATCAAAATTTTACAGTAGTCTACTAACAGGTGGTGCTTGATGGTAGCAGTGTTGCATTTCATATAAATACGAGGGAAGTTCGAAAAATCACGGACTTATTGATCCGCCCTCGTATATTTATTTTGTGTTTGAGCATTTGCAAGAGCTCTTCTCAAAATATGATTCTTAAATTCGGTCACTAAGTTCACATATTTAGATCAAACGTTCCTTAATGGCTCAAAACTGAAGACCTAATTAATATTAATTTATTATTTTTATTAGTGCCTCAAAACGGGTTAATATAATTTTTAAGTAAAAAAAAACTCACCAGAAATATACATAAATATACATACATTTTATGAAGGACATTTTGAATAAATTCTATTTATAAACATTATACTTGTATTTGTGTTTCTACATTTACTTTTATCAAGGATGCTGCTGCTGTGACAGTCACTGGTTTTTTGAAATGAATAGAAATAAGAGGCAAGAGTACACTGAACTTTTAACATTTTACAAAAAAAAAAGTATTTGCTATTTGATATGTATATAAATATATAAAAGAATAAGTTATGGTTAATCAGCTTCGACCATTTGATACCCTAAACGTTATTAGACTCTGAAGTTAGTGCCAACTCTTATATGTAAAGCAGCTCACTGCAGCTCATTGAGGAAACGGATGGCAAACACACTTCAGCAATTGTTGTAGCCTATACCACTATGTGGTTTGCGTATAATGACTTTGTGCTGCTATTTGTAACTACCAAAAATATTTGACCTAGATCCATTTTTTATCGTATCGATCGACTTAGAATCACTTTCTGAGTTGATTTAGCGATGTCTGTCCTTCCGTCCGTCCGTTTGTCCGTCTGTGTGTCCATGTAAGCTTTGTAATGAAGCAACAGGTCATTAATATGAATATATTTTGATCAAATTTGGCACATAAGCTCCTATTGGTCATGGTATTTATGAAAGCTAATTGAAATTCGGTCCACATTCAGACCTAGTCCCCATAAAAATGACCCTTATGAAATCGGCATAAATTGCCATCAGATCCAATTATCATATCAATTATCATAGAGATCTCAAACTGGGTTTGTATACGTTTATTATATTCATTAATCAGTAGTCAAAGAATTAAACCTACAGGACAAGTCATAGGCCCCATATAGAGCTGCTTCCCGATCCTCACTTAAATCTATCAAAAAACATAAATATTGCACATATTTTTCTCAAATTTGGTTTGTATATATTTTTTCCAAATATAAGTGACTCTACCAAATATGGTCAAGATCGGTCCATTTGTCGACCTAGTCCCCATATAAATATAGCACCCGATATGAAGTTTTTCATATCTGCAGTCAAAAAAAATTAATAAAAACGCCACTCAAATTTGGTTTATGCTTATTTTCTATGTCCAGTTAGTTTGGCTTAAGAGATAGGGTTTCCAACCGCATGGTATAGTGTATCGTATAGTCGGTCGAGACCGAATATAATTTTCTTACTTGTTATTTCAGTCATTGAGTCAAAACTTCTGGATCTAGGAAACATAATATCAATGATATTAATATTTAAGGCGATTTCTTGTGACCGATGATTTATTCCACACTTTTCTCCCGATTTTGACCAAACGATTCTTCTTTGAAATATATTTTTTCTAGATTTTTAAATTTTTTACACTTTTATGGAGTAAAATTCATTTTAAATTGCTAACACATACATATAATTATACAATGCAATATGTGTGCTTATTAAATTTGTTAATGTATTTGTGAGTTTGGTTTCTTCATTCGCAATAATAATTGAGTTGAACTATTAAATAGTTTTGAATTGTGAATTGGCTAGTTCAAATATTTTTGGTAGCCCAATCTCATTGTACTCTCTCCACAGAGTGGTACAGGGTAGAGAAATCTGACTCAACAAATGTTTTCACGTTAATCGAGAGAAGAAAATATACAATCATAATATTATCTACAAAGGTGCACTTAGTGCGGAAAGTTTTCTGACTGTCATTCACTTGGGAGTGACCAGAAGCGACTTCTTTGTCTGATAGTCCAAGCAGCTCACTACTTCCGGTCTTAGACTAAGTATTTCCCGGGCAATGGCTTCCCAGAGTCCTCTGATAGCTAGCTAAAGTGAGAAGGCGCTCAGCCATGTATCCTGAATGGTTATAGTACACCCTAACGTCTCAGGCAATTAGATAAATTAACATATTTGCTGAAGCATCATGGATGCAGGGCTTAAGTCCAATGCCTGCCTGGAGGTGTTGCTGGCAGCCCCAGCTCCAGAATCGGATGCTTTAGCCCAATCAGCTACTCATCTTAAATATGAAGATTACAGAAACCATAATTTTTTTTGGCCCTATGCTCTTTGTAGGAATTACGGGAACTTATATATATATACTAAATTATTTTCCTCTCCCTGCCAAAAATAAATTCAAAAATCTGAAAATATTTAGCTCGTAATGGTGATGAAGCCGGAAAAAAATATTATTTTTAAATGAGATTTCTCACCTAACAGGCAGATTATCTTATATACAAAAATGGAGTTTGGTATGGTTTATAGGAGACTACGTTTCGAAAATTTTACACTAGTTAACTGCCGATCCGGAAGGAAAAATAGGCTGTATTTTTTTGGATTTTTAAAGTGGGCGTGTCACCACCCATATAAAATGAATTTTTAAAATCAAATTTTAACATATAATATCTGGAGTAATACGGCAGCACGAGTTCTGAAACTATGTTCATGGACATACTAAACTAATTTGATGAGTTGCAGAAAAAATGGGCGGGATCGGACCAACGGGCATGGTACCCACCGCACAAAGTAAATATTTAATATCATACATCTAGAGTTCTGCAATAGTGAAAGAGTTGGGACTTTGCGTGAGTTCATAAGTTATTAATGTGAATTGTCAGACAAAAAATGGGTGGGATCGGCCAAATGGGCGTGTCAGCCCTACACAAAGAAAATATTTAATATCGTATAGCTGGGGTACTATAATAGAAATCCTTGAGAATTTATCTGAGTTCATGAGTTATTAAAGTGAGTGGTTGCCTAAAAATATCGTGGAATATATAATCAAAAATCGCCAAAATCAAAAAGTCGCCAAAACTGAAAATCGAGAGTAAAATAATTGCCAATATCAAAAAATCGCCAAAATCGGCAATCGCAAAAAACAAAAGTCTCCAAAATTAAAGATTACAAAAAATTTAAAATCGTGAAAGTCAAAAATCAGCAAAACCAAAAGTCGGGAAAAATAAAGATCACCAAAAACAAAAGTCGTCAAAAACTAAAATTGTAAGAACTGAGAATAGCCAATAACAAAAATCCAAATTACAAAATTCGACAAAAGCAAAAATCGCTAAAATCAAAAATGACCAAGATCAAAAATTGCAAAAAGCAAAAACAACAAAAAAAAAATAACACAAAAAATCGCCAAAACAGAAAATCGCGATTAAAAAAATCGACAAAATCTGAAATCGTTTGGCTCAGAAATGGCCAAAACCGAAAATTGCGAATAACAAAAATAAAAAAGGAAACAATAAACGCCAAAATCAAAAACGTCAAAAAAGAAAATCTCCAAAATCAAAAAACGTCAAAATAAAAAATCGCAAAAAACGAAAATATCAAAAATCGATAATTATAATCCACAAAGTAATAATCGCCAAAATCTCAAATAGTAAAAACAAAAATCGACAAAATCTAAAATCGCCAAATCTATAATAATAATAGGCTAGGCGATTTTTTGTGACTGATGTTTTGTTCTACCGTTTTATCCTGATTTTGACCAATCGTATATTATTGGAAATGTATTTCTTTTTAGCCGTTTTGCAGATTTACAGATTTTAAAATTTTTTTCCTTTATTTTGAGTAAATTGCATTTAAAGTTGCTACTAACACATACATACATAAAGTTATACAATGCTATGTGTGTGTTTATTAAATTTGTTAATGTGTTTGTATTAAAAATGAGTTTGTCTTTTGTGTTGATTTGTGAATTGGCTATAATTGATTAGCATAATTTTAGGATCTTTATTTAATGAAAAAATAAAATTTCCTAGAATTTGCGCTCGAATTTCGAGGGCTGGAATCTGCTAGTATAAATTAATTGTTTTTCTGCACCAAAGCTCATAGGGGTGCAGCTAGTAATTCTGCAAAAATGCATTCAGGGATTAATATTATACTAGTATAGCCCAGCACTCGAAATTCGAGTGCAGATTCTAGGAAGTATAATTTCTTCATTAAATTTTTTTTTTTTTTCAAATGTTTTTTAATCTATATATATATATATATAATTTATGAATATTTAAATGATCCTAATCAATTTTAGTTATTCGCAATTCAAAACAGAGCGTCTGATATATAGTTAAAATAATTCACATTAATAGGGTGAATCAAATTATTATTATTAGGATAAATGTTTTAATATTAAATGTGAAAAATTGACAAAAAGATTATATGTAAGTTATATGTTTTCCAAGAGTGTATATTATCCCTTTGTGTATTTATGTCGTTACCAGATCTAATAAATTATAATATCCCTGAAGCAGTTGGAAAAAATCCCAACGAAACGTAGGATGAAATAATTAAATAAATAATCTTTTATTTACATTGATTATGACCTTAAAAGTCCATTAGAAGAATTTCTAAATATATCAAAAAAGTACAATAAAAAAGGTCGACAAAAAACTGAAATTTATAAATATTTTATTTTATTTTATTTGATATATTTTTAAGAGAGATTAAACACAAATTGTATCATTCTCAGTTTCTCCTCCGTATGCGCTATAACTATGCTAATTTTCATACTCCTCCGTGCCCGCATATTGCTTAAAAAGCGAACTAAAAATTTACCTTCACGTATTAATATATAAATTCCAGTTGAAAGTGAGTAGGTCGCCCAAAGTGCTATACATGATAATATTTTGAAATACAGATTTATTTTTGCTACAAAATTTATGGCCAACCGAATTGCGATGAAGTTAATAATCAAATTTTGGGTTGATCGCAATTAAATTTCTATTACCTTTACAGTTATTATATTATCACAATACAATACAGCTAGTCGCTATAGAATTTATGGTAAAACATTCGAAATTGCAGTTATTAAAATTTAGAACAATTCGGTTGGTGAATTTTTTTGTCGTATATGCTTACATAGTTTTATCAAGCTCATAAACATTTATTTTATTTTTAAAGTTTAAAAACAATTTATGCGATGCGAAAGAATCAAAAATTAAACACCCATATAAAGTGTTCTGGAACCATAAAGTCAGTGATAAGCGTAAATATGTTTTCTA
>CAVMKG010000333.1:0-108563 GCA_963682025.1 Cordilura impudica
AGCAAGTTTTACCACATATTTTTTAATCATTAAAATTAAATATTAAAAATTAAAATAATAAAATAAAATGGAAGGAAATGAAAATGGAAAATGTAAAAATGTAGAAAATTGAAAATGGAAAATGGAAAGTGGAAAATGGAAAATGGAAAATAAAATGAAAAATGAATATGAAAAATGGAAAATTAAAAATGAAAAATGAAATTTGAAAATTGAAAAATTAAAAATGAAAAATGGAAAATGAAAAATGAAAAATTGAAAACCGAAAATGGAAAATGGAAAATGAAAAATGAAACATGAATATGAAAAATGGAAAATTAAAAATGAAAAAAGAAAATTGAAAAATTAAAAATGAAAAATGGAAAATGGAAAATGAAAAATTGAAAATCGAAAATGGAAAATGGAAAATGGAAAATGGAAAATGGAAAATGAAAAATTACAAATGTAAAATGGAAATTGAAAATTGACAAAGAAAATTAAAATGTGAAAAATGGTAAATGAAAAAAGAAAAATAATTGAAAAGGAAAATTGAAAAATGAAAAATGAAAAATGAAAAATGAAAAATGAAAAATGAAAAATGAAAAAGAAAAATGAAAAATGAAAAATGAAAAATGAAAAATGAAAAATGAAAAATGAAAAATGAAAAATGAAAAATGAAAAATGAAAATGAAAATGAAAAATGGAAATTGAAAAGTGGAAAATGAAAATGGAAAATGGAATTTGAAAAATTAAAAATGGAAAAATAAAAATTAAAAACAGAAAATGAGAAATGGGAAATGGAACATGAAAAATGAAAAATGAAAAATAAAAAATGAAAATGAAAATGAAAAATGGAAATTGAAAAATGGAAAATGAAAAATGAAAAATAAAAAATGAAAAATGGAAAAGGAAAAATTAAAATTGAAAAATGGAAAATGAAAAATGGAAAATGGAAAACGGAAAACGAAAAATTAAAAGTGGAAAATGGAAAATTAAAAATGAAAAATTAAAATTGAAAAATGGAAAATGAAAAATGACAAATGGAAAAAGGAAAATGAAAAATGGAAAATGGAAAATGGAAAGTGAAAAATGGAAAATGAAAAATGAAAAATGGAAAATGGAAAATGAAAAAATAAAAATGGAAAATGAAAAATTTAAAATTAAAAATGGCAAATGGAAATTGAAAAATGAAAAATGAAAAATTAAAAACGGAAAGTGAAAGTGGAATATGGAAAATGAAAATATAAAAATGAAAAATGAAAAATGGAAAATGGAAAATTATAAATTAAAAATTAAAAATTAAAAATTAAAAATTAAAAATTAAAAATTAAAAATTAAAAATTAAAAATTAAAAATTAAAAATTAAAAATTAAAAATTAAAAATTAAAAATTAAAAATTAAAAATTAAAAATTAAAAATTAAAAATTAAAAATTAAAAATTAAAAATTAAAAATTAAAAATTAAAAATTAAAAATTAAAAATTAAAAATTAAAATTAAAAATTAAAAATTAAAAATTAAAAATTAAAAATTAAAAATTAAAAATTAAAAATTAAAAATTAAAAATTAAAAATTAAAAATTAAAAATTAAAAATTAAAAATTAAAAATTAAAAATTAAAAATTAAAAATTAAAAATTAAAAATTAAAAATTAAAAATTAAAAATTAAAAATTAAAAATTAAAAATTAAAAATTAAAAATTAAAAATTAAAAATTAAAAATTAAAAATTAAAAATTAAAAATTAAAAATTAAAAATTAAAAATTAAAAATTAAAAATTAAAAATTAAAAATTAAAAATTAAAAATTAAAAATTAAAAATTAAAAATTAAAAATTAAAAATTAAAAATTAAAAATTTAAAAATTAAAAATTAAAAATTAAAAATTAAAAATTAAAATTAAAAATTAAAAATTAAAAATTAAAAATTAAAAATTAAAAATTAAAAAATTAAAAATTAAAAATTAAAAATTAAAAATTAAAAATTAAAAATTAAAAATTAAAAATTAAAAATTAAAAATTAAAAATTAAAAATTAAAAATTAAAAATTAAAAATTAAAAATTAAAAATTAAAAATTAAAAATTAAAAATTAAAAATTAAAAATTAAAAATTAAAAATTAAAAATTAAAAATTAAAAATTAAAAATTAAAAATTAAAAATTAAAAATTAAAAATTAAAAATTAAAAATTAAAAATTAAAAATTAAAAATTAAAAATTAAAAATTAAAAATTAAAAATTAAAAATTAAAAATTAAAAATTAAAAATTAAAAATTAAAAATTAAAAATTAAAAATTAAAAATTAAAAATTAAAAATTAAAAATTAAAAATTAAAAATTAAAAATTAAAAATTAAAAATTAAAAATTAAAAATTAAAAATTAAAAATTAAAAATTAAAAATTAAAAATTAAAAATTAAAAATTAAAAATTAAAAATTAAAAATTAAAAATTAAAAATTAAAAATTAAAAATTAAAAATTAAAAATTAAAAATTAAAAATTAAAAATTAAAAATTAAAAATTAAAAAATAAAAATTAAAAATTAAAAATTAAAAATTAAAAATTAAAAATTAAAAATTAAAAATTAAAAATTAAAAATTAAAAATTAAAAATTAAAAATTAAAAATTAAAAATTAAAAATTAAAAATTAAAAATTAAAAATAAAAATTAAAAATTAAAAATTAAAAATTAAAAATTAAAAATTAAAAATTAAAAATTAAAAATTAAAAATTAAAAATTAAAAATTAAAAATTAAAAATTAAAAATTAAAAATTAAAAATTAAAAATTAAAAATTAAAAATTAAAAATTAAAAATTAAAAATTAAAAATTAAAAATTAAAAATTAAAAATTAAAAATTAAAAATTAAAAATTAAAAATTAAAAATTAAAAATTAAAAATTAAAAATTAAAAATTAAAAATTAAAAATTAAAAATTAAAAATTAAAAATTAAAAATTAAAAATTAAAAATTAAAAATTAAAAATTAAAAATTAAAAATTAAAAATTAAAAATTAAAAATTAAAAATTAAAAATTAAAAATTAAAAATTAAAAATTAAAAATTAAAAATTAAAAATTAAAAATTAAAAATTAAAAATTAAAAATTAAAAATTAAAAATTAAAAATTAAAAATTAAAAATTAAAAATTAAAAATTAAAAATTAAAAATTAAAAATTAAAAATTAAAAATTAAAAATTAAAAATTAAAAATTAAAAATTAAAAATTAAAAATTAAAAATTAAAAATTAAAAATTAAAAATTAAAAATTAAAAATTAAAAATTAAAAATTAAAAATTAAAAATTAAAAATTAAAAATTAAAAATTAAAAATTAAAAATTAAAAATTAAAAATTAAAAATTAAAAATTAAAAATTAAAAATTAAAAATTAAAAATTAAAAATTAAAAATTAAAAATTAAAAATTAAAAATTAAAAATTAAAAATTAAAAATTAAAAATTAAAAATTAAAAATTAAAAATTAAAAATTAAAAATTAAAAATTAAAAATTAAAAATTAAAAATTAAAAATTAAAAATTAAAAATTAAAAATTAAAAATTAAAAATTAAAAATTAAAAATTAAAAAATTAAAAATTAAAAATTAAAAATTAAAAATTAAAAATTAAAAATTAAAAATTAAAAATTAAAAATTAAAAATTAAAAATTAAAAATTAAAAATTAAAAATTAAAAATTAAAAATTAAAAATTAAAAATTAAAAATTAAAAATTAAAAATTAAAAATTAAAAATTAAAAATTAAAAATTAAAAATTAAAAATTAAAAATTAAAAATTAAAAATTAAAAATTAAAAATTAAAAATTAAAAATTAAAAATTAAAAATTAAAAATTAAAAATTAAAAATTAAAAATTAAAAATTAAAAATTAAAAATTAAAAATTAAAAATTAAAAATTAAAAATTAAAAATTAAAAATTAAAAATTAAAAATTAAAAATTAAAAATTAAAAATTAAAAATTAAAAATTAAAAATTAAAAATTAAAAATTAAAAATTAAAAATTAAAAATTAAAAATTAAAAATTAAAAATTAAAAATTAAAAATTAAAAATTAAAAATTAAAAATTAAAAATTAAAAATTAAAAATTAAAAATTAAAAATTAAAAATTAAAAATTAAAAATTAAAAATTAAAAATTAAAAATTAAAAATGGAAATGGAAAATGAAAATTGAAAAATGAAAAAGAAATATGGAAAATGAAAAATGAAAAATCGAAAATGGAAAATGAGAAATTAAAAATTAAAAACTAAAAATGAAAAATGAAAGATGAAAATTGAAAAGTGAAAAATGGAAAATGGATAGTGATAAAAAAAATGGAAATTGAAAATGAAAAATATGGAGGGTATCAAAGATTCGGCCCAGCCGAATTTAACACTCTTACTGGTTGTTGTTCAAACAATACATTTAACAAATGCTGATGTTTTTTTCCGCAAAATTTCAGCTTGTGTTTTTTTCATTCTTGATGCATAAATAATAATAAAATTTGATCCTTTTTAGAATTTTCCATTTTCCTATTGTTTTGTTTATTTTTGGTATTTCTAGTTTATATGTTTATATGTTTTATTTTAATCAGCTGTTTATTTTTGTGGAAACAAAATCTCACAAAATGTCAAAAAAGTTAGAAGCAAACGGTACAGATTTTGCAAATAGATTGCAACTTAAATCTACTAGATTTACCCTAGATCTAAACACACTATTATTTCTAATATTTTGTGAGGCAGTCAAATAAAACAGCTGACTTAAAAAATTCAAAATTCTCTCTCCCTTATTTTTATATTTTGTCTGTTTATTTTCTCAAGAAAATAAAATCTCGCGGGGAATAGGCTGATAATTTCAATTAAATAAAAAAAATCATAATTCTATGTAGGTTCAATGGATTCCTTACTATTACAATTTATGTATGTTAAGATTTTTTCGATCTCACTCCTTATTAATGATTCTTATCGATTTCAGAGTCAATATATCGATTGTTTCGAAATGATGAACCCAGTTTTTCAAAGGTAATAAGTAAAAATGTCAAGATAAATCAAACATAAAATAATAACAGAACGATTCGACTGGGTATTCTCGCATCTCGAAGATGTATTCGGTGTAGTGGTATTCGCTACAACTGTACTTACGATCATAAAAAAATTGTGATGTTACTGTAATTAAGCACTTAAATTTTCCAGTTATATATGATGATGAATATAAAAGTTATTACAACAAAGTACCCGACATAAAAAGAAAACACATTTAAGAATGAATTCTTTCCATGTAGCGATTTCTTCATAAAGATACAATTTATAATGCGTGTGAAAAATACGAGTACATAATATGTGTATATATTTTGGGCAAAACGTAAATGAAAATATAAATTTGTTCAAGAAGGAGCTGAAGGTGAAAAGGGAAATTAAAGAAAAAAAATGAAAAATATGATTAACTGAATGAAAAGTCTAGGGAAATTAAAGATAATCACAAAATGTAAAATTAATATTTATTGTTATTTAGCTTTATTAGTTTATTTTTAACTATTAATTTCTTTAAACAATTTTTTATTATATATTATTTCTTTTTTTTTATTAAATGGGTTAAAAACTTCAATTTTATTTAGAAACAGAGAAACCACAAGAAGACAAACAATGTCTTTATTCCACTATAAAATCACAGCACGAATAAAAACAAAAACCACACGTATGACTAACCACTTCCGGCGTATGTCCTTTAACATAACTTAAAAAAAAGGATTCAATTTGGTTTCTTTACTGTACAATATTTATACTCTAGTGCGTACAAGTTGTACTACTAATATATACAATATTTATTTTATTTTTATTTTTTTGGTAAATGAAAAGGAAAAACTTTTCGACGTTAGCTCACGACAACAGAAAACACAAAACTAAATCTTAAAGGACACAAGTTCGTATATTTTATAATGCTAAAAAGCTCATATTACCATCAAAGTTCATAAAGTTCTCTTTTTTTATGTGCTATGGTGCCATCCTAGAAAAAGAGCAATCTACCTACATTAGCTTTGACTTTAGCTTATGCAACAAAAAAAATCTCAAAAACTTATCTTTGTTTTTTTCTTGTTTGAGAAAGAGCATTTATTAGTTTAATAATTTTTTTTTTATTATTAGTTACTCTCATTTTCTCATTCCAAATTTTAAAGTTGGTTTTGTTGCTTTTTCCTCATACTCTCTTTATTGTCCTTAGTAAGGAATATTATATCCACGTTAATTTTTCATGATTATTTTCTCTCTTTCTCACTCTGAGATTTATTTAGAGTTGTTTTTGTTTATTTCCCTTCTTACTTACTCTCTTACAATTTCTTAATGCTTATTATAATAAAAGGAAATTACATTCATTATTATTTAATAAAATGAAAGAAAATGTGCTGATTGGTAATTACTCTCTTAATATTTCAAGTTTTCATATAAAATTTTCATTAAAATATTTTGCTTTGTTACTCGTACATACACACACACACACACAGGCATAGACAGTCAGTTAATGTTGATTAAATTTCCATAGAGTTAATTTAGCTGTCATTTTTGTCTGTAATTTGTACTTAATATAGTTGATAATGATATTATGAAAATTTAATATTGTAACACGTGAAAATATGATAAATTTCCTTTTTTTTGCCCATTGAAAAAAAAAACTTTCTTTTTTCTAAATGAGCTTTAAGAATTTGTCGTAACACAAATTTGTTTTACTTTAACTGAGAAGGAAAATCTATATATTTGTTTGTTTAAAATTCATAAGAGGCCATTGGACCGATCTTCCCGAAATTTTTACAGACTCTTACTGTGTATCTGGAAGGAACTATAGGCTTTACTTTTTTTAATTTTTAGTGGGCGTGGCACCTCTCATACAAAGTATATTTTGATGTGTAAACATCTATGCGCCTAGGGGGGGTAAACTCCAATTTCACAATTCAATTACAAAAACAGCGTAAGGGAAAATCGGTGTGAGCTATATGTAACTGTATTGGTGTATTTAGTAAGCAGAACCGCCGAGTTCGCTGTCTGTTTAGCAAAATCACAAATCTTTTTCGTCAATTTTAAATATTCAAGCTATTGACCGCTAGGTGTGCTGTGAGTTTAACGTGTTCACGAACTTACAGAGTTGTTTTTTTTTTCTTTATGTGTAAAGCGGAAATCACAATGCAAGCGACACTTTCAAAAGCCGTTCACAATGAAAGCAACATATATTCGGAAATGAGTTCGAATAAACAGCTGACTGACAGATTGTTTACATTTTGTAAAGTAAATAAATTGTGAACAGCAAGAAATGGAAAATTGTGGTGTAAATGAAGAAGTGGTAATTATAAAAAAAAAACATATATTCTAATTAATAAGTGAACCAAATATATTTATAGGCTATTGCAAATCGTACCCAGCAACAACTACCACTTTCAAGACACAACATGCGCGTTTTTGTTGTGACCCAGTTAGTGGGTCTATCTGCGATATTGTTAAAAAAGAATGAAAATAAAAGACGCTGCTGGGTCCGCGATATACTTAAAAAGAGAGATACCTTTGGAGATGGCACTAATCTGGTCCGGGAAATGGATTGAAAGACAGCGAAAGTTTTTATAACTTTGTTAGGATGACTGACGTCCAATTTGATTTGCTTCTACATAAAGTTGGTCCATTATTAAGCAAGAAATCTATCCGTAGACCAATAAGTGAGCGTGTGAGGCTACTGGTATCTCTAAGGTAAAGACTAGCGTGTGCATTTTGCAAGTGATTGTGGTTGAAATGAAAATAATAAGAAAAAAAATTATTTTATAGATTTGTAGCCACAGGTATGAGCTATTCATCTCTGTCCTACGCCTTCCGTATCGGAAAGTCGACTATACATAATATAATAAAGGAAACAACGGAATCAATATGGGTAGCACTTAATGCAGAATTTATTCCGAAACCTAACAACGAAAGGCTGAAGTTTATAGCCGAACAATTTTTGGCAAAAACTGGAATGCCAAACTGTATTGGAGCCATAGACGGAAAGCATTGCGTAATTCAATGTCCACCGAATAGTGGATCATTATTCTTCAATTACAAGAAGACATTTTCAATTGTTCTCCTAGCAGTGTGTGATGCAGACTACAACTTTACATATGTTAATGTGGGCGTGTATGGATCTGAATCTGATGGTATGTTTTTAAATATAATATATAATAAATTCTTAAACTAAAACGGACTGATTTTGGCCAAGATTTGTTACATAATCGTTTGAATTTGCCCCAGACACAGAGCTACCTGGTAGTATTATAAAATTTCCATTTTATTTGTTGGCGATGGAGCTTTACCCCTAAAACGGCATTTGATGCGTCCATATGGTGGAAGAGAACTTTCGTCCGCTAAACGCCACTTCAATACGCGCTTATCTTCTGCTAGAAGAACAATAGAAAACAGTTTCGGGATATTAGCCAGTACATTTAGAATCTACCACACTGTCAGAAATGCAAGTTGCGAAACTGCATCTTCCATCGTTCGCTGCACTGTGGTTCTTCATAACTTCATTTTAAAAACAAAAGCTACCACTACTGCCTTCAGTGAAAATGTAAATATCGACAGTAATGATAATATGAGAAATTGGCAGAATGTATCAGAAATGGGATCGAATCACGCTGGCCACGAGGTACAAAAGTTACGAGAAACTCTTAAGGAATGTTTATATAACCCACACATTTAACTTAACAATAATAATCGACTATTTAATTCATTTTTTTATTTAAAAACAAAACCATAAAAAAGTAAATATAATAAACTAATAATTAAATCGAAACTTTGTTGCCACTTTCATAAGCTCCATCTCACATGCCTCGGCTCCATCCTTGTTTAATTTGCCCAAGGTTTCCACTATAAAATCAACAACTGCCGAGTGATATTTGGGAGACAAAGTCGGCTCTACTGACTGCGACACAGGTGGCTCTACACATGACATTAGGTTATTTGTTAGGTCTTCAAATATGTCCTCGACAGATCTTTTTTGGCGCTCTGGTTTGGGAAAATGTAGGCGACGGTGTGCTGCAATCAATTACGGGAGATGGCAATGGGGTTGATGTAGTTTGTTGAGATCCTTGTTGTTCAATTGTGCTAAACAATTCGTTTTCTATAATACTCCCATCCTGTGATTCTAGGGAGAAGAAACCACAGTTGTCTGTAGAAATTCCAGTTTTGTCAGCAGACCACACAAGAGAATCAGTGACTCTTGAGGAAAAATTATGTATAAAAATATTACACTCTCAGTCTATTTTGCAAATATGTCCATACCTTCGTTTTTTGAAAGCATTGTCCAAACACTGTAAGTGCTTAAAAAACACTCATTTCTCCTTACCGTAAGCTCCAGCACCACTTCTATTAGCATCATTTTCACGATCCTTTTGCCTCCTATACTTGTCCCTCAATGCCTTAAACTTGTTTTTAGCCTTTTCACCTATATTAACAAAAAAAAAAAAAAAATATTAAAAAAAGTACTCTGTGTTACTTCTTCATACAACGAACATAATTACTTACCGGTTAGACCAAATGTTTTCCCAACTTCATCCCAGACCACGTTTCGCTGTACCATGTCCTTGTATCCATGGGAACTAATATTCCACAAGTTCTCGTGCCCTTGAGCTATTTCAATAAACTTGAATGTGTCGGCTTCATTCATTTTCAAATTTTAATTGCTGACCAAAAAACAAACAAACAATAACACATGTTTTCTTCGAATGCATATGTTTTTATACCCTATACCACTATGTGGTTTGGGTATAATGACTTTGTGCTGCTGTTTGTAACAACCAAAAATATTTGACCTAGACCCATCTTTAATTATACCGATCGAATCAGAATCACTTCCTGAGTTGATTTAACAATGTCCGTCCGTCCGTCCGTCCGTCCGTCCGTCTGTGTGTCCATGTAAAGCTTGTAATCAAACTGCAGGTCGCAAATATGAATATATTTTGATGAAATTTGGTATATAAGCTTCTATCGGCCATGGGATGAACGCTATTGAAATTGGTGAGAATCGGTCCATGTTCAGACCTAGCCCCCATACAAATTACCCATATGAAATCGACATAAATTGCCATAAGATCCAAATTGTGATATAGATCTTACTCAAATTGGGTTTGTATGCGTTCATTACATCCATTGATGAGTAGTCCAAAAATGATCCCTTTGACCCCTTATAGAGCTGCTTCCCGATCTTCACTTAAATCTATTAAAAACAAAAATATTGCACTGATTCTTCTCAAATTTAGTTTGTATATATTTTTGCGAAATACAAGAGACTTTACCAAACATGATCAGGATCGGTCCATTTTTGGACCTAGTCCCCATATAGATATAGCATCCGATATGAAGCAGCCAAAAAAATTAATAAAAATCCCACTCAAATTTGGTTTTTGCTTATTTTCTATGTCCAGTTAGTTGGCCCTAAGAGATAGGGTCTCTAAACGCATGGTATAGGGTATCGTATAGTCGGTCTAGACCGACTATAATTTTCTTACTTGTTTTGGTTGTTACAAACAGCAGCACAAAGTCATTATACCCAAACCACATAGTGGTATAGGGTATAAAAACGAGTGGCACTTATGTGAAATTCTGTGTGTGAGAACGAGATGGCATGAAAAATGTAACTGCCGCTTGCATTGTGAACGATGCTTAAACATCTATACGCGCAAGGGGGTAAATTTCTAATTCACAATACAATCACAAAAGCAGCGTAATATGTGAGCGTAAGATCTTACGGGTAACATGTGAGCATTAAGACAAATCGGTGTGACATGATTGTTTGGTAAAAAAAATTATGATATGAAATAACATTTTTGTCGCTTTTTTCTGCATTTTATTTATTACCAGATGTTTACACATCTCCCCTGTGATCGGACTCAAATGATTTTTTTTTAATATTCAAGTATATATTTGCTATTGACAGAACTTTTTTAGTAAGCAGAACCGCTAGGTGTGCTGTGAGTTTCAAAAGCTAAATACTAGGAAACTTTGAAGAAGTCAAAAATAAACCTAAGTTTTTTAATTACTACACCTTTTCCAATTGTATTTCAGAAAACATCAATTGAATTTCAGAAAGTATCAATTGTGTTTCAGAAAACATTAATTGATTTTCAGAAAATTTCAACTGAATTTCAGAAAGCATCAATTGTATTTCAGGAAACATTAATTGACTTTCAGAAAGTAACCAACTGAATTTCAGAAAATATCAATTGATTTTCAGTAATAATCAATTGATTTTCAGAAAGTATTATTTGTATTTAAAAAAATATCAACTGAATTTCAGAAAATAGCAATTGAGTTTCAGAAATTATCAAATGTATTTCCGAAAATATCAAATGTATTTCAGAAAATATCAACTGTATTTCAGAAATCATCAAATGTATTTCAGAAAACATCAAATGTATTTCAGCAATTATCTAATGTATTTCAGAAAACATCAAAAGTATTTCAGAAATTATTTAATTTACTTCAGAAAATATAAATTGAATTTCAGATAATATCAATTGAGTCTCAAGAAAATACTCAGAACGCTATATAAAAACATATTTTTTCAAGTATTACACTGGATTTGTAATATTTCTTGAAAACTACATATCGTCACCTAAAATGCAAAAGGCCGTAACAAATACTTTTATTTTTTTTTTACAGGAGAAGCAAAAAACATCATAAAACAAAAACCACTTTAAACTTAATACCCAAATTTTAGAATCAAGTGCTGTATGCAGCTTGTTAAGGAATCTTAGCAGAAAATTTTCATATATTTCTTAAAAAAAAAAAAAACACAAAAGTACCTTTCAGAGCAACAGTAGCAATCAGCTGTTTTCCGTCAATTATTAAGAATTGTGAAATTGAAATTGAAAACAACCATGTTTGCAACTGAAAAAGAACTTCTAATTTTTTAAGCTTATTACATTTTGTTTATGCTTACCTCTCCTGTCGAAATTTCGTTCAGAAAGAACGAAAAATTTGATATTCCTGCTCGAAGCCTGGGTTGCCTAACTTAATTTACGTAAAAAAAAAGTAGTAAAAACAATACTGCTTTTTTAAAAAGCTGCAGACTAACAACAGAAATTTTTAGACAGAAAAATTCCTTAAGCATTTCTGAAGCGTTTTTTTATATGAAGTTCTTGATTCCTTAGCAAGCTGCATACAACTCTTCAAGCTGAAAAATAAAGATGGATTTTTATTTATGAAAACAAATTAATGTTAATATAGTAGTTTTTAAGTAAAAGGCCGTAACTACAACACAAAAAGACAGTTTTGAACTTTTTGTTAGTTACGGCCTTTTGCATTTAAGGTGACGATATAAACGTGTTTTTTCAAAATGATGATTTCAAAATCGGTCCAAATTCTATCCTGGTGTTTATATTGTAGCTGATTAACAAATGAAGTCCTCATCTTCTTTTAATTAAAAGGCCGCCCTTGATAGTTTATTTTCCAGTGCATAACAAATAAGTCCAAATATTGCTAAATATTTTCTGCGACTCCAAATCACTAATAGAAACAATAATAACTTTTCGGTATTGTAGGGTAAACTACTTCTTAATTCTGAATTTCAATAGATATTTTCTTAAATTCAATTGATATTTTCTGAAATACATCATTTCTGAAATACATTTGATGTTTTCTGAAATATATTTGATACTTTCTGAAATACATTTGATGTTTTCTCAAATACAATTGGAAAAGGTGTAGATATTTACACATCTCCCCTGTTATCAGACTCACATTGATTTTTTTTTATATCATATATATTGAGTACTATTACAGGGAAAGCTTCACATTTTTGTGTGACGTCACCTATCATAACTGTTAGTAGCCATGCCGAACATGGGTGGAATTAGATAAGTCGGCGTGGCCTGCCCACACACAGCAATTATTCAATATCATATACCTCGAGTGCTATGACAGAGGCAGATTTGCAAATTTGCTTAAGGTCATCTTTTATTAACGTGAGTAATCTGACAAATAATGGGCGGGATCAGATCAATGGGCCTGGCAGCCCCAATACAAAGTAAATATTAAATATCATATATCTGGAGTACTGCAATAATGAGAGTTTTGGGACTTTTCGTGAGCCCATAACTTATTCATGTGATTAGTCGAACAAAAAAATTTGCGTGATCGGAGTACTGGGCGTGATACCACCCATACAAAATAAATATATAACATCAAATAATTGCAGTACTATAAAAGGAACAGCCTTGGCTCTTTGTACGAGTCCATAAAATATTAATGTGAGTAGTCAGAAAAAAAGGCGAGGTAGAATTAGTAAGCGTTGTTCCTCCTATACAAAAAAAATATGAAGTACTTTGAAAGTGGCAGTGTTGAAACTTTTGACAAGTGCATTTTAATTACCAATATGAGTAGTCATGGAAAATATGGGCGGAATAGCCAAATTCAAAACTCGCCAAAACCGAAAATGGCGAAAAACATAAACCACCAAGAACAAAGATCTTCAAAATAAAAAATCGGCAAAATCAAAAATCCCTAAAATAAAAAATCGAAAATTTGGATTTGAGAAAGCTGTCCGTAGGATGGGTGCCAGATTTGCTCACAATAAAATAAAACAGCGTCGTGAGGATGTTTCAATAGTGTTTGGCGATTTTTCACCACAATAAAGCCGAGTTTTTGCGTCGATTCATAGCCAGGGATGAGACTTGGGTCCAGCACTTTACACCTAAAAATAAGGAACAGTCAAAACAGTGACTAAATGGGAGAATCGTGTCTAAAGAAAGTAAATATTATTCAATCTGTAGGTAGATGGGATGCGCGTAGAACAATGTTTGTTGATTATCTTCAACTTATTGTAGCGAAAAAGAAAGTGTTCTTTCATCAAGACAATGTACCAGTTCACACATCCACGTTAGCTAAGATCCATGAATTAAAGTTCGAATCATAAGGCACCTCACATAGGTCCTTGGTTTATAGCGATATCATAGCGGTAATTTTCATAAGACGTGGCATCGGCGAAGAATTCTATCACCGTATTAAGCTTATGACTTCTTCTGCAACCGGTGTCCAAAGCTTCATCATTTTCGTGTACTGTTCGATAAAGCAGGTACCATGAGATATTAATGTGAGTAGTCAGATAAAAATGGGCGAGGTAGGATTAGTGGGCGTTGTACCTCCTATACAAAAAAAATATGAAGTACTATGAAAGCAACAGTGTTGAAACTTTTGACAAGTGCATTAATTACCAATATTAGTAGTCGTGGAAGATATGGACGGCGTAGCCAAATTCAAAACTCGCCAAAACCGAAAATCGCGAAAACATAAACCACCAAGAACAAAGATCCTCAAAATAAAAAATCGGCAAAATCAAAAATCGGTAAAATAAAAAAATTGCCAAAGGATATTCAAATAATAAAGTGTTGCCGAGTTTAATTTCCAAATTCCATGTTTTTCTCATGGGCAGCTATATGTAGCTTGCCCCAGAGTAGGAACGCTGAAAAAATTTATTATTTTTGCACCGAATGAAAAAACAAAAACTATTGTATATCAGTAAGCATTGAAATAAAAAGAAAATAATTAAATAAATAAAATTAAATGTTTTAATTGTACAATACGAACTTCGTAGGAAAAATTGATTATGAAAACATACATGTCGGAGCGAATCACGTCAGTACATACTAGTACTTTATGAAATCTTAAAAAGTTTGGATATAAAAATTTGTTCTGTGCAATTTTCAATCAAAGAAGCAGCGAAGTTAATCGAGAAATGTGTTCTACTTGTCTACTTGTCAACAAAACTTTGGATCGATTTGTAACCCTTTGTAACCCAGACTCGCGGCGACGATAAAAATGATCTGACACATTTTTTTTCTTTTCCAAACAATTTTTTAATTTTTGACATAGATATTTTCAGTCAATCAATTATTTAATTTCATGATGGTTAATTAATTTACAAATAAAGGGAGTATAATAGAAACTTGGTTTTTATGGGTTGGTTCTTTAATTGGTAAGATTAATTTAATAAAATGACTCAGTGGTAACGAGTCACATGTCAACAAAAATCCACTTTTTGAACTCACATATGGACTTTTTTGAAAATCAGTTGTCAACGGAATCTGATGAACATTGTGAACGTTTTCATCAGGTATGTCTTCCTATAGAAGAACGATATAACGGCAAGAGCATTTTGTCTTTTATAACAGATTTGTGTTGGACATTGTACGATAATGGTGTCGAATTGCCAAGAGCGAAAAAGAAAGTGATTTGAAAGTGATCTGACATATATAGTAAAATTTTATGGTGAACATTTTTGTGTAACATTTCATCCCCGCCCTTCCCCTTTTTGGGGGTGTTTTTTACGATTTGTTAGAATAAAGCCAAAAAATGCCGTTATGAGGGGGAGTTAGAGGGTTAATATGTTCTACAAAAATATTTACCATAATATTTTCTACAAAGTTGCTGAACATACCCTATACCTCAGATGTAAAGAAAACATAGTTTTATATATCGATATGCTGCAAGAATAGGCCAGAGCTGGGAAACTTTAACCGCTTCTAAAATAGAATTCCGATGTGATCTTTCCACCAGAAATCAATCGTCGGAACCCCGTAATTTTGGAAAAAGTTTGAAATAGTTGTACAGTGTTATTGATGCTTGGAAAAGATTTACAATTTTAGACTGTGTTAAGTTTGTAGGAGTGTCATATTCTGAAATAAAAAAATTAACACTCCGTGGGTGTTGGAAAGCAGTGTGGCCTGATGTAGTTGATGCGAAAAACTCTACAGTAGTTTTGGAAAATGAATATTCTCAGATAATTGAGTTGGCTCATACATTAGTAGGAGAAGGTTTCGAAGACTTGGCTGAGGCAGATATTGTTGAATTAATGGTGGACAGCGAATTAAATGAAAATGAATTAATTGAAATGGTCCACACATTAAATGACTATGAAAGTGGTCTGGATGAGCAGGAACTAAATTCATTCACATCGAAAGTTGTTCGCGAAGGGTTACAGCTAGGAAAAAAATTAGGCAACTATTTTCTACAAAATGATCCAAATGTTGAACGAGCTCTCCGTTTACAACAAAATATCAACAATTGTTTAAGTCAATATGAGGAGGGTTACAAAGATCTTAATAAAAACAAATCACAGTTGCTTGTAACAGATTTTACTACAAAAACTCATCATATCAATCCTAATTCATTAACTAAAGATACAGAATGTAATGAGATAATATTATCCAGTGATGATAGCGACTTTTTACCATTCAGTAAAAGAAGGCTTATGGTTACAGGTGACACTGATAGTGACAGCAGTGAAGCAACCTGAATATTTGAGTATTACTGATATAATAATTTTTCTCTATTTTTTCCTGTTAGTAACGACTTTACTTTTTTAATTTCTAAGAAGTATTTTATTTAAGGCGCAAATACATATGTCATTAATACATAAATGAATTGATTTTTATGTTTCTTATTATTAAACTGCTATTTTTATAATATATTTAATACATATAAATTTTTCTCTAATTTTACTTTCAATAAATAATAAAATAAATATCTAAGTCCATATGTAAAATAGCAAAATTATGGCTTTTTTCGTTTTACACCGTTTTTAATACAAAATTTTAATTTTCGCTTTACACGGATTTTTCAGGAACGTATCTACCGTGTAAAACGGGGGATAGGTGTATACCATATTAATCCTTATGAACTAGTTATGATGAAATATATTGATTTATAAAATTTTGATTTTTATTTTTTCGAGCAAAAATAACAGTAATTTTTTGATTTTTCTTTTTACATGCAAAAATAAAAGTAATTTTCTATTTTTTCAAACCAATATCATTGCTAATATCAAGTATATTTTAAACATCAGAATTTGAGGCCTAGTTAGCCACACGTTACCTTAAACAAACGTCACCTGTTTTTTTCTGTTACATGAAAAGCATTTAGAGCAGTTACCGAACTCAACTGTCACGTAACCGGAACGTCCCAATAAATTTTTGCTACGTTTGTAACTCACATTTGTGAACAGCTGAAAAAGTTTGTTTAATTTTACACAGCAACATGCTGGTTCGTTTTTTACGTTTTATAATTGCACTAAATGGCAACGTTACATTTACGGTATGGATACATTTAACAACGTGTGGCTAATTAGGCCTTAAAACTTAGTCAAAAATTAACCAATTTTAATAGTTTACCATTTCCACTTGTTTTTTAAATTCTAAAGGCCTAGTTACCCACTCGTAACGGTATCGGCGCGAATCAGCTGATTCATGTTCTCAACAAAAAAAATTAACGAAAACCAAAAAACTACATTTCATGAAACCAAATTTTTAACGGTTTAGAGCAGTCATTCTTTAATCACAAACGAGCAATGCTTTATGGCGTTTTCTTTTCTGGCAAAAAATGTCACACGTTTTTCCCACTTCGCACTTTTTTCTCTTTTTGTGTTCTTTTCTAAAAAAAAACGTCAACCTTGCGAAGGGGTAACGTGTTCTTTTCTAAAAATGTCGCACTATAAATATCTGAAAAAGGTACATTTCTCGCACTCGAAAAAATCAGAGGGGGAGAATAACACGATAAAACAGCTGACATCTGTGTTTGTTTATAAATGTGTATTTGTGTGAAGAAACAAAAAAAAATAAGGAAAAGTGAAATTTTTATTGTTTTGTTTAAAATAAAGTATTAATATGGAAAATATCAGTTTTTTTAATTCATGTTTTTCCTTTTTGGTGTCCAAGATAAAAATTTTTACAAAATTAGCTGTTCATTAAAAAAGTGTTGGATAGTTTTAATTTTATGTTCTATTCTGACCATTAAAAATGAAACATCTTTAATGTGTGAGGCAAACATTATAAAAATGTAACATTATAAAATGTAACATATTTTTTCAGAAAAGAAAACGCCATTAGATTGTCGTGAACGTACCTAAAATTGTCGGCAATTTCCAATTTTTAAGCTCTTTGTTGCAAATTTTTCTTTAAAATGTTTAAATAATCAAATTTATTCATCTGCCTTCAACAAACTAAAAATTTATAACATATTAGCTCTTATTGCACCCCCCAACCATAACACTGCCGCTGCTACGTTTTATAAAACTCTTTTGAGTATAGTGCTTTGACCTTTTTTCGCACAAAACGTCGTCCATTGTATCCAAATATCTGTGGCCACAAGGAATAACAGCTAAAGTCGAGTTAGGACAAAGTAGAGTTATTACTACTGTTGTATTCACTGTATTCAAATGCACTACCACACAAAATTTTATCATCGTAGCTCAAAAAATGAGTATTTTATACCTAAAAAACTAAACAGCTAAAGTCGAAATTTTGCTCGTATGATTTTGGAATAACAGCCTATTGCAATTTGCTTCAATATTTTTTTAAAAAAAGTTTCTTAAGTAGAATTAGGATTTTATTCCAAACAGTGCCGTGCGTGTATTCAGACGTAAAATGTCTGCTTAACTCGAGTTTAGTCATTATTCCGTATGTTAAATTGATAATTCTTCAAATTAGGAATAACAACCAAACTCGAGTTTAGTCATTATTGTGTTTTTTTCGAGTTTCCAGTAAAAGACGAAGTCGAATTTGGTCGTTATTCCAAATGTGAAGAATAATATGTTCAAGGCCTAACTCCACTTAAGTTATTTTTTACAATTTGAATTGAAAAATCCATCATGCTAAGTTAAATTTAGTCGTTTTTCCGTAACAGGTTTTCAGTTGAAGCATTTCTAAAGTAAAGTTAAGTTCATTTTCCAAATTTTGTGTGCAGTTCAATAAAATCTTAAATCGAATTTGGTTGTTAAGTGTAAGAGTTCATACAGAAAAGAATATCAGGATGTCTAACCGTGCAAAAAAAAATGTTAGAGTTAGCAATAAAAAAAAATTCAGAAGTGTCATCGAGCATTCAAGGTAAGTTTTAAATAATATATTTCCTTATGATGAAACGTTAAAATTAATTTTTAAACTTAAACTTTATAGTGGAAACAACCTCGAGTAATTCTTTTCTTATTCAAAATGTTGAAAGGCAGTATCAAATTGATACAGATATTCAAAGTAAGTTTAACTTTTTAAAGTATGGTACGTAGAGTAGGGTCTGGACCATCTTAACAAAAAAGATTTTTAAATTTTTTATAAACGACATGAGGAATAAGGAATTCAGTTTGAAGCAATGGCCTAATATTTCTCTAAGACATCAACCTGATCCCACAACAGTGTTTTTTTTTTTGCAGACGTTTTATGAACCCGTAGTTCAAAATGAGACCAAATCCTCAATCAACGGATTTGATTTTGACTTAAATAATATATTAAAAGGTATAGTTTTATATAAGTTCATATATTAACATCTGTCTTGTCTCCTATGGAAACTATGTGCAACAAATTATGAAAGCATCTTTTGCAGGTTCAAATCCTGGAAACAACGAAGAGTTGTTTATAACTGAAATTTTTGAGTCAATTAACAATGATTCATCATTATCTGAAAATTGTGATGACTCCGTCAAAGATCCAGACTAATTTGGTACATCGAGTAATGATAACGCCGTAGTTAAAGAGTTTCAGCTTTCTTCAAGTGACACTGAAGGAAGTGCGTTTGAATCAGACTTTGAAATGAGGTTACTGGGGCAACGAATGGAAAATGAGTTACAAGCGGAATCAGGTAAAAATAAGAAGATCATTCGCCAAAAATGTCGTAATAGTGGTCAGACGTACAAAACATTATCTGGAAAAGTCATTAAAGAAAGAGTTTGCAAGCCTTTTGATATTTGCCGATTCAATTGCCAAACAAAGGTTAATTTTGAGGCCTGCAAGATGTTATTTAATCACTATTGGTGTCTGGGCACATATGATCTTCGAGTTCTTTATATAGGATCATTAATGAATATTAATAGCAAGAAATGTGATACTTTACTGAACTCTACTGCCAGAAAAAGGCAACGGGAGAACAGTGTAGAATATTCTTTAAGCGTGGACGGAAAAACAATAAGAGTATGTCGTAGACACTTTACCCAGTGCTTTGGTGAGACTGAAAGTTTCCTGAAAAGTGTAATACGCAAGAAGGTTGCATGTCCAACCATGTCAATAAAAAATTATCGTGGGAAATCATCACCACCGAGTAAAATAAATTCAGAAAAACTGGAGGAAATTGCAAACCATATCAATAAATTTCCAGCCTATGAGAGTCATTACACTAGACGAGATACCAGCCAAAAATACCTGAACTCTGACTTAACGATTTCAAAAATGTACCAACTCTACACTGATGAAGCCCTAGCTCCTGTAGGCCTTTCAAAATACTCGCAAGTATTTAGGAGCATGAATTTAAAATTCAAATCACCGCAGCTAGACACTTGTTCTACTTGTGACAAGTTTGAAATGAAAATTAAGTATGCCACTGAAACGGAAGAAAAAAGTAAGTTTAAGGAACTGAAAATGCAACACGTTGAAAAAGCAGATACTGTTTACAATTGCAAACGAGCTGATAAAAAGGCTGCAAAGGATAACAAAAATACCAAGGCATTTGCATTTGACTTGCAGCAATGTTTACCTACTCCCTTTCTAAGAAGCTCAATTAGCTTTTACAAGTGTCAACTGTGGACGTACAATCTTACAGTTCACGACTTAGAAGACGACTCAGTTCAGTGTTTCATGTGGCATGAAGCTATTGCTCGTAGAGGTGGTAACGAAATCGCGTCTTGTGTTTATAGACAATTAAATATGATTGACAAAAATGTGACTAAAATATGCTTTTATAGCGACTCCTGCACTGGACAAAACAAAAACTCTCATGTGTCTTCAATGTTCATTACTTTCGTGCATAATAATCCACATATTGAGTTAATAGATCACAAGTTTTTGGAACCAGGGCATACACATATGGAGTGTGACTCGGATCATGCTCTAATTGAACGCAAGAAGAAAAAATCCAATGTTGAGATTCAAATTCCGAGGGACTGGTATCAGTTTGTAAGATCCGTTCATCGAAAAATGAATGTAATTGAAATGAGAGAAAAACATTTTCTTAATTTCTCGGAATTATTTAAAACGAAGTTTATTTGGAGACGTTGCAATGAAAACGGTGACAGATTCATTTGGAACGAAGTGCGATGGCTTCGTTATACGAAAGATATTTCTTCTATTTTTTATAAAACCTCTTTAGATGTCGAAGAGCCATTTAAGGTACTCAAAATAGGCAAAAGAGGAGTTTATTCTATCAGCAATAGTGATTTAAAAGCAATAAGTATTATCCCAGCTATATCACATGAAAAAAAAAAGATCTTCTGGATATGCTAAGTCTTATCGATCCAGAATTTCACGCTTTTTATAGAAATCTTAATGAGAATTCAAATGAACCTGATAATATTCATCCAGATTTGGTAGATGAAGAGCAAGAAGTCAATGCTTAGCTATTTCTGCATTTTTATAAACATTTCGTATTATAAATTTTATTTGAAGATAATCTTGCAAGTGGTCATTTGTATAACAGATTATTTTATATTTTAAAACCTTTCATTAATTTTTAATCTTATTAACTGAATTTCTTTTTTATACTTTGATTTAAATATGACAAACATATGGGTCTGACGTATGTATATTTTTATGTTCCTTAATTAATTCTAATCACAGCAACTGAAGTACATATAACAATTTTATAATCCTTATAAATAAAAAAAATTAAAAAAAAAAAAATTGGTATATCTAACTAATAACTTTTTATTCAGCAAAAGTAACAAAATGAAAGTGCATAATAGGTAAAGTCAATTCATTAAGTTTGGTATAACAGCTAAAGTCGAGATAAGACTTAGAAATTTTTAGAAACGAAAAAGGAAAAGAAGCTTAACAATTTGTTTTGCTTATTTCTCTTAAGTTAGCTGCTTTTTCATTATGAATTGAATTGCAAATTAAAATATAATAAAATTGCTAACATCGAGCTTTCAAATATTAGCTTAATCTTAATTCCCTGATTTCAGGCACCAATTTCAAACTTAAAAATGCTCTGCTGAAAACTTCTCAAAATAGAGTTTAGTTGTTATTCCTTGTGGCCACAGATATATTGAATTTTGACTCATCTGTAAATATCACGGAGTACCAAAACTCGAGTGGCTTCGGACATACTCTATATTGCATACTCCAATCAAAGTTGCCACTGACAAATTTTTCTCCAAATTGGACCAAAACCGTTTGCAACCTGCTAAAAAAGTTTTCATATTACAGGAAGTTTTTTTAAATTCATGTAATTACATTAAATGTTTGAAATATGTATACAATGGTTGCATATATCGCACCTGTACCTCTAAAGTGAGTCAGCTCAAAATTTTTCAATTTTCACTTTTAGCAAGAAAACGATACACAGCGGTCATATCTATCCACTGTAAAAATCTTACATCGGTTTTTCTAGTCTTTCGTAAGACTACAGTAAATATTTAAAAAAAAAAACCGTTTTTTGCCTCTACTGAAAGTTTGTAAATTTTGAGTTGACTCACTTTAGAGGTACAGGTGCAATTGTTACACATTTTTAAGGCATAAAGAAAAAACGTAACAAAAAATTAAGTATATGAAAAGGTTCAATCTAACACTGAGATTAATTTAAGCAGGTACATATTATGTACTATTTAGTCCTGTTCTTTTAAATTATGTGCATTCATATTCATTCATATGACTTAAATCTTTATTTGCGGACCACACATAGTGAGGGTCATTCTTGTTTACAAGTTCCTTGCATTGCATACTGCTGTTAATATAGTCTATTTTAAGTTTATTTCTTAATTTAGTTTTTACTAGAGAACGCGCCGAAAATTTGCGTTCAGCTGCTGCAGAGCTATGCGGTAGTGAAATTAAAAGCAATATTAACGAGATCACTTGAACTATTTTCATTCATCCATTTTTAATTGAGAGTACTTTTTCCCAAAATGTGTTAATATTGCGGCACAGTGTCTGTTTTTCGGCAAATTTTTACAAGCGTAGCTTGAGCAAAGATAAAGTGAATGGTATGTGCATTTTACGTAAACTAAATATATTAATGCACTTGGTAAGGCTTTGAGCGAGCCTAAATCTTCGCCCGCCATAACATTGGCTCGATCGGTGGCCAAACCAATTAAGTTTTTTAGCGGAATCTCATGCGTAGCAAAAAAAAAATCCTTTATTTCATTAAAAATAGAACTTGCGTCCACTTTGGTGAGCTCCTACAAGGCAATAAAACTATCAACAATACTATCGACATATCGAGCAAATAATTACCAAGCTTTTTACAATCGAAACATCCGTTATTTTGATAACAATTGCAGAGAATTTCTTCTTGTTTTGCAGCTTATAGCAAATGCGCGCGTTTTGAGAAAGATTGTATTTTTGCTTTTCAGTTTTCTTCATTACTTTATTCAGATAGGATTGAAAAAAGTTTAAACGCAAAGATAAAGTTTGAAAAAAAAACAAATTTTTGTAATTAAAAATAAAATTTATCTGAAAATTAAAATCCTACCAAAATGGTACCCTGCCGACCAAAGAAAGAAAAATCTACCAAATTTGGTCGGAAAAGACCAAGAGTGGCAACGCTGACTCCAATCGCTCTTTATATTTTTTGTTTACAACCTGTGTTGCCGTTTTGGTTATTTTTAACCAAAAATGGTAATTTTTTTTTCCAATAATTTTGGTAAATCTTTTGGAAATATATAAATGTTTTTTATCTATTTAATTTAATAAAACGCTTTTTTATTACGTTGTTTTGATAACACTGTTAAATTTTACAAAAGTGTGTAGTTCATTTTACTTAATAACCAACTCTGCGTTACCAAAATATGCATATCTGCACAGCATGTCTGATTTAATTGCCGGCATTTTTTCAAATAAAAAATTACTGTAAATTGACAAATGTTAGAAAAACCATCAAATTTAACAAATACACAATGGATAAGTAAGTATTGGTATTTTTTCATATTTGAATCTTTTTAAATTCAATAATAATTTTTAACTTTGTTTTAGGTTTTTGTTGAAGACTGCAGGTAATGCAACTGAAGAATTATCATCTGAAAGGGACAATGAAAGCAGGTAAAAACAATACTTTAATTTTTCATAAATTTTTGGTATAAAAAAATATTTCCAATTCAGTGAAAATAAAAACAACCCTAAAAGAAAGTTTCGGACTGCATGGCTGGAGGAATTTCCTTGGCTAATAAATAAAGATGGGAGTGGGTATTGTACAGCTTGTGATAAGAAATTGTGCAATCACGTAAGTTATTTAAGGAAACATGCATCAAAATCAATTCTTTTGTAAGTGCTGAAAAAGGAAATCTTGCTAAACAAGTATACCAAGCCGAACTAGCACTTGGTATGTTTCTAATTCACCACAACTTGCCATTTATATTAATGGATTATTTACCCGGCTTATTAGTGCTATGCTGTCCTGACTCTAAGATAGCACGGAATATTAAATGCGGCAGAACAAAAGCAACACAGCTGGCAGAGACGTTGGCGAATAAATTTAAAACTGATATTGTATCTATATTGAAAACTACAAAATTTTCTTTAATATTAGACGAAACTACAGATGTATCTACTAATCAAGTTTTAAATAATTTAGAAATTTCTTTGGAGCCTTTATTATCATCTTTCCCAAACTTAACAGGCGGTAATGAAGAAGAAATTTTAACCCAATGGAAGTTATTAAAATTTGCGAACATTACGGAGCTAAAGAGTGACATGGATATAGTTGAATTTTGGGATAAAGTATCCAAATATAACAAGTAAGAAAATTATAGTCGGTCTAGACCGACTATATGATACCCTATACCATGGTTTAGAGACCCTATCTTTCGGTCCAACTACTTTGATATAGAAAATAAGCATAAACCAAATTTGAGTGGGATTTTTATTAATTTTTTTGGCTGCAGATATGAAAAAGTTCATATCGGATGCTATATCTATAAAGGGACTAGGTCCAAAAATGGACCGATCCTGATCATGTTTGGTAAAGTCTCTTGTATTTTGCAAAAATATGTACAAACAAAATTTGAGAAGAATCAGTGCAATATTTTTGTTTTTTAATAGATTTAAGTGAAGATCGGGAAGCAGCTCTATATGGGGTCAAAGGGATCATTTTTGGACTACTCATTAGTGGATGTAATGAACGCATACAAACCCAATTTGAGTAAGATCTATATGACAATTTGAATCTTATGGCAATTTATGTCGATTTCATATGGGTAATTGGTATGGGGGCTAGGTCTGAACATGGACCGATTCTCACCAATTTCCCATGGCCGATAAAAGCTTATATACCAAATTTCATCAAAATATATTCATATTTGCGACCTGCAGTTTGATTACAAGCTTTACATGGACACACAGACGGACGGACATTGTTAAATCAACTCAGAAAGTGATTCTGATTCGATCGGTATAATTAAAGATGGGTCTAGGTGAAATATTTTTGGTTGTTACAAACAGCAGCACAAAGTCATTATACCCAAACCTGGTATAGGGTATAAAAATGGAATGGATGAAAAATGTTTTGAAGATCTAATTATTTTGTTCAAAATTTACTGACATTGCCACATAGTTCTGCTGCTGCCGAAAGAAAATTTTCCCAACTTAATTTAATAAAAACTAAGTTTCGAAATAAACTTGACTTTAAAACTATTAATAATTTTTATGTAAAAGAATTTAATTTTTATTTTTTGTTAACTCTGAAGTACAAATATTAATTTTAAATATGTAAATTATATTTAACCAAAAAATAATACAAAAAAAATTGGTTTTTTTTCCGTTTGGTAAATTTTTGGTTACACAAACTTTTTGTAATTTTTTGTTTACAACGGAATAAATTCAATTTTCGCGTATGGTTTGCGTGCGCTATTTCGGAACAAAAGATGATTTTTTTTTTGGCTTTCCTATTCCACATAGTCTAATTAAAAAAAAAAAAACCCATTTTTTTTTATACAATTACAAAAATTTTCCTCAAAACATTTGTCCCTTCCACACATTCATAATAAATTCTTACGTTTCTAATGTTGAAATTGATCATTAATTTGGGCCGAAATCCCGGCGGTACTGCAATACCGGGCCAACCCGCGACAGAGGTGGAGCAAGCCCCTAAACGCTCCGTCTCATTCCAAAAATCAGTTTAACATTTGTTGTCCTCCGATGGAGGATCTATCAGATGTTAAGCTGATAAGAACAGATACTACACTTTGATCTTAGCCATAAGGCCGAGAAGCGATAACTTAACAACCGTCAACCTGAATTGTATATCCGAAAAATAATACTAACTCAACGAGAATTGTTCAAAGGTCTTTGTTAAATGTAGCGTACTAAAAATAAAAAGAAATAACAGACACAAAAAATTGATAAAACCACCACTAAACAAAAATTTTGTCTACCTACTCTTGGTGTTGTGTGTTTGTTTCGTATTCTTGTTCTACGATGTCATCAAGCACAAATGGAGTTTTGTAAATTTATTGGAAACAAAAAAGTACGAAACTCTTCATAAACACATATTTATCTATATGTATGAATATATTTATTTTAGCATATAATTTTTTGGATTGGTGTGATATGTGATTCAATTTCCCCCCTATACTTTACCTCGATACTGTTTTAAGTCATTTTAAATATTAACTTGTATGAATTTAAGTTGGAATTTTTCAATCTTTAGTTAGCAAGTTGTTGGAATTTTTAATGCCACCTTTTGTTAAAAATACGTACTCAAAATATTTATATCGTTAAAATTATCTGAAAATGTGTAGTAAAGTAATTTAATAAAAATTAAAAAATCATATTATTACATTTTCAGATAAATCAAAAGTATTTTTCATTTATTTTTAACCTTTAACTGTGGTGGTGGTGGTGGTAAATTTTACCCTCTAGTGCAGTGCTTCTCAAACTATGAGTCGCGGCCCCCTAGGGGGCCGTATCTCTTTTTTAACGGAGCCGCAAAACGTTTAACATTTATGTATTTAGTCTTTAAAATATTTTTTTTTATTTCATAAATTTCTTTGAAAATTGTGTAATCCTAAATTTAAAATCGTAAAATTTGTTCAAATTAAATTTAACAGTAGGCTTAGTTACACATAAGCATATTTTTAAACTTTGTTAAATTTTATAAAATTAGATTTCATAGTAGGCTTAGCTACACAGAAGCATATTTTTTTAAATTCCTAAAATTTTATTAAATTGAAAAATTTATTTCCGCAGTAGGCTTAGTTAGTTTGCAAAAAGAAGTACATTTTTAAATTTTATCTTCATTTAGTGATGTGCTTTTAACATTGACGATTTTTGTAGTTTTTTTTTTATGCAATATTAAAAAAGTTAAAAAAGTGAATATATTAAAGCAAAAAAAAGTATAATTAAATATTATAAAATAATTATATTTCTTTCTATATTCAAGGTAATTATTATTATTTCTTTTAGTTAGGTGATAAATTTAACTATTATTTTCTTAAAATTTTAACGATTTTAGTACGGGTTTAAAAATGGATAAGTGGCTAATAAAAATACCTAAAGAGCGAGAAAATTATGAAAGTGTACATGAATTAATAGAACTTACATCTGAACATCTACAATAACCAGTAGAATTATCATCTTTACCAGGAACTTCTACTTCAACATCGAGATTAACAACTGGTAATAAGAGAAAAGTCGCCGCAGATAATACACCTCAATTGAAAAATCGTAAATATAATACTGATTATTTGAAATATGGATTTATTTCGTCAACATTTAATAATCAAGAAAGACCTATGTGTGTAATTTGTTTCACCCAACTATCAAACGATAGTATGAGGCCAGGAAAACTACTGCGTCATTTAACTACTTTGCACCCAGAATATCAAAGTAAGCCACTCGAATTTTTTCAAAGAAAGGCAGCAGATAAAAAGGAACAAACTGGTTCTCTTACAAAATATACAAAACTTAATGATGACCTGCTAAAAGCATCTTTCGAAGTTGCCCTATTAATTACAAAAACAAAAAACCTTATACGATAGGAGAAGATCTTATATTACCAGCAGCAATTAAAATTTGTGAAACTATATACAGTGAAAAAATTGCTAACCCTTTGAAGTCTATTCCTGTCTCAAACGATACTATGAAAAGAAGAATTGATAGCATGGGATATAATATTAAAACCCAATTAATATCTCGTATTAAACAGAGCAACTTCTTCGCGATACAAATTGATGAATCTACTGATATAACAAATTACGCGCCGTTTATAGGTTTTGTAAGATATCAGTATAACTTCCAAATTCATGACGATTTACTTTTTTGTCGGGAGCTATTAACTTCAACAAGAGGTATTGATATTTTTGTAAAAGTAGATGAGTTCTTTTCAGAGAATAAACTTGAATGGTCAAAATGTGTAGGAGTGTGTACAGATGGTGCAGCAGCGATGACTGGGAGAATTTCTGGATTCAAAGCAGAAGTACAAAAATTATCACCAGATGCACAACATATTCACTGCGTAATACACAGAGAAGATTTAGTTTTTCGACGAATGTGTTCCGAACTCAGTGAAATTTTGAGTGACATTACAACTATTGTTAATTTTGTAAAAAAAAATCGTGCTGTAAACTCGAGATTGTTTAATATTTTATGTAAGGAGATGGGATCAGTGCATGAGGTTTTGTTATATCATACTGAAGTAAGGTGGCTTTCACGTGGAAAAGTTTTTAATAGAATTTTAGAACTTAAAGTTGAGTTACGATTATTTCTTTTAGATAAAAAACCAGATCTTGCTACGCACTTTAGTGATGAAAGTTGGATGTGTTTAGCATCATATTTAGCAGATTTTTTTTGCTAAAATAAATGAATTAAATCTTTCTCTGCAGGGAAAAGAAACCAATATTTTAGTTTTGAATACAAAACTTATTGCTTTTCAACAAAAACTTTGTTCATGGTCAAACTCTATTAACGAAGGAAATATGGAAATGTTCCCATGTCTGAATGAGTTTGTTTGCACCAATGAAATATCAATATCAAATTCAATTAAAAAAACAATACTGAATCATATTGATGAATCTAAAAGATTTTTTGCTAAATATTTCCCAAACATGAACGAGGAACGAAAATACGACTGGATAAGGATGACATTTGCTAAAACATTGAAATATGATCATATTTTTTGGGTAGCTCAAGAAGAATTGATTGAAATTAGGGGGGGAATGAAACTTTTGTTTCGGAATTTAGGGAGCCGCAATATGAAAAAGTTTGAGAAGCACTGCTCTAGTACTGTTTTTTTATTTTTTTTTTTTTTTTTGTAAAAACAAAAGGTTTGTGAAATAAAGTGCCTATTTTGTTGAAATTAAAAAAAAAAATTTTTTTTATTCATATTTTTTAGTAAAATTTAAAGAGGGAAAATTTCCCATCACGTCACTATGTCCCAAAATATCACCTCCATAGTTAAATCACAAACAAAAAAAACTGGAAAAAGTAGTAAAAACAACTAACAAATCGTTTTTATTGACTTATAAAGTGCCACTGATAGATTCAGTCGATTCGATGTCTATAAACATCTATTGTAGCAACATGTCTACGTCATATACATATGAAATAAAGTGCCTATTTTGTTGAAATTAAAAAAAAAATTTTTTTTATTCATATTTTTTAGTAAAATTTAAAGGGGGAAAATTTCCCACCACGTCACTATGTCCCAAAATATCACCTCCATAGTTAAATCACAAACAAAAAAACTGGAAAAAGTAGTAAAAACAACTAACAAATCGTTTTTATTGACTTATAAAGTGCCACTGATAGATTCAGTCGATTCGATGTCTATAAACATCTATTGTAGCAACATGTATACGCCATATACATACATAATTTAAATTGAAATAAAGTTGAATGCATTTAATTCAGTGTTGACACAAAAGAAATAAAAAGTATTTCACTCACAACATATAAATAAATATATATGTATGTACATACAGTGAGTGACAATACAATGAAAATCTTTAACAGAATACATATATTTTTGAAGACTTGAAGGTCAATACCAACAAATAGGATCATAAAATTAAAAACTCCTTTAAAAACTTAAATTTTTTTTTGATTTTTTTTAAAAAAGAACATAAAATAAAGTAGCTTCATTTCAGAAAATATAAAAAAAACTTAATTTATTCACTTTTAAGCTGTTGACAAACTGTTGGAAACCTTTATTATCCAATAATTGAAAACTTTTCGTCTATTTTTGGCTTCAATAACTTGTTGGTAATACAATATTTTTAAGTGCAGCTTCACATCGCCGTGGCGTGGAGTCAATTAAGTTGTTTATGATATCCACTGAAATTTTTTGCCACTCTGAATTAACTACCTGTATGGGATCTGTCTTGTTTGTGTAATTTCTTGTCCGTAATTTTCGAAGTTATGAAGTTATGAAAAATTCAATTTTCTTTCAGCTCAAATACAAATGTTTTGTTAATTTCTTTTTCTCGGTAATTGGAGACTTTTATATACATAATTTATTTTATCTTCCCTTTTTTATATGCACAACTGCTAATGGGATAAACCTAATTAACGTGGTAAGACATAAAAATTAAAAATAAATGAATATTTTTTTTTTTTTTTTAATATTTAATATTAATGAAGTTTAAGCTCTTTTAAATTTACTTAAAATTAGGTCAGTTAATAGTCTATACATACATATGTATGTATGTGGCTTATTTTCAATATTATTGTTTTTTAAATTAAACTTGTAATCACAACATTGCCATCATTCCCACTTAAAACAACTTTTTGTCATTCGTGGTGAAAACGGTTCCATGGTGTAATGGTTAGCACTCAGGACTCTGAATCCTGCGATCCGAGTTCAAATCTCGGTGGAACCTAAACAACAATACTTTTTTTATTATTTGTAATTTGTTTATTATAGTTAGCTGGTATGTGTATGGTTTGTTTAAAAAAATTAGTTTGACGCAAATAGTGAGTTACTAACTAATATATGAGAGAAAGAGAGAGAAAGCGAAGAGAAGAAGCTTTTGTATAAAAAGCTTTTTCTCTTCTGAAGGGCTGCCAACAATTGTAATATTTACATATTTGATGATTATTTTAGGGAATTATGATATTCATATTTTATAATTATAATTTAATGTTTTTTTACACTTAGTTTTATTGCACAGTAATGAAAAAATAAGTATAACAAATTTTTAATTAACTAACTCACTAAACATATGGACAATTCCCAAATATTTTTAGTGGAATTGAAAATAGAATTATATTAAAAGTTATTGATAAACTGATAAATCGTTTAAAATTATGGGCTCATTCTATTCTAATAACGTAACGAAGCATTAAAAATTAATATGAAAAAGTTTTAAACATGTTTCAGTTTTGATCTTTTCATACAAATTCTTATCGTTTCGTTACTTTTCGTTTTTTAGAATGAGGCCCTTACACATTGGTTCGACACACCGTTTTGATTATAAACAAATTTACACTTTTTGTCCCCTTTCCATAAAATTTTGGTAAATTTAAAATTTTTTTTAAAAATATTATTGTTATTTTGTAGTCTTTTGGTGTTAAAATATTAATAACACTCAACAGCCAAAAAAAACCTTGAAATATAAATATGCTTTAAAATAAACTTTGGTACGCTGAATCCAAATCTAACAAAAAAATGTTTCATTATTTTTGTTTTTGAAATATTACGGTTATTAATGTTAATATTTATTTTTGGAAATCTACTTTAAAAAAAATTTTTTTTTGACAGATTTTATGTCTATAGAAAATTTTCTTCGTTGAATGTCATGTCGGTATGTATGTATGTGTTTTGGGATATCTTCCCAGTTGGCCACGTCTTCAAGACATCCCTAATGATGGGTGCATGACAATGTAAAGTCTTTGAAGACAAATGTAGGACAGCCGGAACAAATCGTCAAAGACTTTCGAACAAATGTCGCGAAAATAGTGGACGACTAAAAGGGAGCCCATGTCGCTCACGCAAAAAAAATAAAAAGATCAGCTATATATTCACTGACGACTTTATAGAAGATTAATTCCACCATATTACCGTTAACGACTATTTAGGCGTCAATATCTTTTAATTTGTCATTAACGATTACATAGGCGACAATGTCCATAACTTTGTCAGTAATGATTGTGTGGATGACAATATCGTTCTCTTTGCCATCAACGATTACATGAATGACAATGTTGTAAATATTGTCATTAATGCTCGCATTAACGACTATGGTTAACGTTCTGTCATCATCTATCGTCTTCTACTTTGTCGTCAATGATTTTATTGGTAAAAATATTTAAAAACGTATACAAAAACATAGACTTAAACATTTTTATTAATTAATTATAAATTTTCAAATTAAATTTTATCAGTACTGTCAAAGTATAAGTATATAGTATTTTTTATTGTTTAACGGTTTTCTTTGTCATGTTTTCTTGACCTCTTTTTGTTGTAGGTATTTTTGATTCGACGAAAGATAACCCGTAGTTCTCTTATGACGTCTTCATGTGTATGTCCCTCTTTCTTTGTAGATTCTATATAAAATATATTTTAAAGCGATTTTTTTACTGTTAAGTATAATGTCATTAAGAAAACGCTGTAACTTGTTGACGTCTTGAAAAATATTTACTATATAAAGGTAAATTTCCGTGTATCTTAAATGACCTTTTATCTTTGATGCCATCAAGTTATATAAAACTATTAAATATATGACAATTTTCAGGTCTTTGTTGCTTATCCTGTCGTTAGCGAAGATTTTTTACACATCATAATGATTTTCCTATTTTTTTTTTGTTTTGTCTTGCAGCCGTTATTAAGTCCCGTTATTTTACTTTTTTTACGCGCAAAGCTTATCTACGATCAATTTAAAGACAACGTCGCTCATCATGTCGCTAACGGAGTACGACTGACGACAATTTCCTCACAATGTCGCTAATCTTGACGTCAACAGACTCATACACGACAAAACTTAATTTTGTCGCGTAATTTGTCGTCAATAGAATTTGATACACGACCGTATAAGTTATTTATCATCCAGCTGGTCGTTAACTAAATTTTTTATTAAATATCTGCACGAACAAAACTCATAGACATTGTCGCTTAACTTGTTCTTAACAAAGTTCGACGGACGACATACACAAGACGTTGTCGCTCATATTGTCATCAACGGACCTTGATACACGACAATATAGATATTTGTCGCAGAATTTGTTGTCAATGAGATGTGTTACACGACCATCTGAGTAATTTGTGTGCCAGCGTGACGTTAACGACAATATCTGTTATATCGTGCGTGACAAATTATAAAATGTCTTAAAGGAATCGTTAAAGACAATGTCGTCTACGACGATTTGCCAACTGGGTTCTGGCACTACAAGGTTGTTGGAAATTTTCTTTTTCAGTTTTATACTTTTAAATGATATATAAGCAACAAAATCGTCATACATATTTCAACTAGATGTTCCAATGAAGAAATTTTGTTATTAAAATTTCAAATCCATTAAATATTGAAATATTTAATGGTAGCTAATGATGGATTCAGCATAAGTGAGTCCGTGAAAAAGGATGTATTCGTTAATGAAATTTTCCGACCGAATTTTTTTTTTTATTTTCCAAAATATAATACTGAGAATAATTTTACAGTCACAGTTAAGAAATTAATGTGCCAGATTGAGAGTAAAAGAGAAACGAGATTTGACGTTTTTCCGTAAATAAACCAAAATATTGAATTTCGTTTGATTTTTTCTACAAACATTTTAAAATTGTTGAGTAATATTAAAGAAATTATTTTTTTTGAATAAATTCGAATATGGAAATGTTTAACATTAATAAAATTATAAATTAATAAATTAATAATTTATAAATTAATTTGATCTACCATTAAAAAAAACTATTTGATTGTAATTTTCAAATAGTTTGAGAAAGCCGCTAAGTATTGGAATTTTGCTTTCATGTTATTCGTTAGCTACCAGAGGGTTAATAAAGTTGAATGAATATTATATTAATTCCTATGTGAATTTTTTGTAATTATACATATATATGTACATATATATATATGTATACATATATAAAATATATATATATGTATATATATGACGAATCTAAAGTAAATACATCTGAAAAACTTGGCCAATATTAAGAAATTGCGTAACAAAATACTTGTTTAATAAAATATATATAAATATATAATATATATAAATACTTGTTTAATAATATAATATATTTGTTACGCAATTTCTTAATATTGGCCAAGGTTTTCAGATGTATTTACTTTAGATTCGTCAGATAATAAGAAAGTTCAATTAACAATAGCACAGCATGTCTTGCACCACTACTAGATTTGGTAGTTAGGAAATTTAAATCGGGAAAAATCTTTTTGCATGATAATTTTATTCAACAAATTTTTATAATTTTTTACACCAAATAGACCAATATTTAACTTATGAGCGGCTATTGGTTAAAATTACATATGTATGTATATCAAAAAATATAACAAACTTTTAAAAACCTAGATAAGGCTAGATTGGTTTTCATGGATACGTAGAAGAGGAATAAGTCTACAAAGAAAATATAGTACGTTAAAATCCAAAAAAAGCAAAAGCAAAATGTTTTGAAAACTAAATTGGTGTATTATGAATCAATCAACCAATCACCTAAAATTATATAAGAAAAAAGTTGATGTTTGCCCTGCAGCATAAAAGTTGCGGAAGATGTTCTCTTAATTTGGCTAAAAGTAGATGTGTTAACATTTCAGTAGTTTGATCTGATTATTTAATGCTAAGCCCAATTACAAATTCAACTTTAATTTGTAAACTTACAGAGTTCCACAGCATACCTGTGTACATAATCTATTAAAATAATTTACACCCATAAAAATTAATTCCCACTGCTAGGACAAATCATGCAATGTGATAACTCTACACATAAAAAGCTTTATTGCAAAAGAGAAAGAGTTAAATTCATATAATAATTAAATTAAATTTTAATTCATTCTTCTTTTAATTAATATTGCTGCCTCATGGTCTTCTGTTAGGGTTGCCAGACCCGTGGATTGAGCTTGACTTTCCCGTTTTTGGTCTGATGACAAATTAAGCAATCATTAAAAATTTCCGGCAAAATAATAATATTCAAGAAGAAATTAATTTATCGTCTTTTAATAAAATTAATTGTTTTTAAATTAATTTTTTTATCTAAATGAAAAATATTTCAAGTCAAAAAATCATGTGGGCTAAAAATAAATGTGAAAATATTGGAATTGTCTACAAATTTTAACATAGTATTGCCAGTATCGCTTTGTCCAGAGATGTTAAGTAAGAAACTTAATATTCTTGAGTGTCTTTCACAACGAAATAAATGGGCTGGATTTTTATCGTTAAATTAAATTAAGCCCATCTTTATACGGCGACAGTAAAATTGCCAGGGTCGCGGTACTGATATGTGGTTTCAGATATATATTCGAATAGCTGCCCCTTTATAAATAGTATATAATTATGAAATAAAATTAGTAATTGTTAAAAAAAAAAAAAAAACACTCGACAGAATAGTACGCGATTTATTCAATATTCGAAAAATAAAGATTTTAAATCTTTCTGAATACATAACTGGGTATAGAAAATGAGAATAAACCAAATTTGAGTGGCATTGTCATTAATTTGTGCTTTGCATAGAAAAAAAAAATGCATATCGGATTCTATTTTTCTATGGAGGCCAGGGCAAAAAGAGCACCAATACGACCATATTTCAGTCACTTATTTTATTCAAAAACAAGAAACCAAATTTGAGAAATTTTTATGCAATATTTTTGTTATTTGATAGATTGAAGTGAATATCAGGAAGAAGCTTTATATGGGAATTATGACGTAGTCTTACAGGGTTTGTTTTTGGATTACTGATTTATGAGTTTAATATACTCTCATTAACCAAGCTTGGCCGATATCTATACGATAATCTGGATTTTGAAGTAATGTAAGTCGATCTCGCTGGGGTTATTTGTATGGAGACTGGGTCTAATATAACGCCGATTAAAACCAATTTCAATACCATTCATGCTATGACCGACAAAAGATTATATGTCAAATTTCGTCAAAATATATTAATATTCGCAACCTGTTTGATGACAAGTTTCATATGGACACACAGACAGATAGACAGTTAAACAGAAGAGACATCGCGAAATTGGCTGAAATCAAATATTTTTTTTTTACTTACTAACATCAACACAAACTCTTTATACCCTCACCACATATTGTAACGGGTATGAATTCAATTCATTTAAATTTTTTAAATGGTAAAAAAATTTTAAATCAAAGCTTCTTCATCATCTGCTTCTGCATCTTAAAACATCTCTCTTAAAAAATTTTCAACTGGGTGAATACTAAGGTCCGTTTCATAATTATAATGTGATACAATTTTTTACTGTCTCCAGAAAGACGGATTGCAAGGTAAGAATAATTTCTAGACAAACTGTTCAGCTAATGAAGAGCAGGGACAGCAAGAGATTAACTTTTTTGAACTAACGGTACATTTATAGAACAACAATAACAAAACTGGGAATGTTTCACAATTATAAGGTCAATTACTAAAAGCATATTTGGCAGTGTCGTTAGTGTCTTTTCGGAGTTTTAAACTATTGAATAGCAATGAAAGAAATTGGGAGCCAAATTTATCATTGTGTTTGAGCTGTACATAATTTTTTAAATACCACAAAAATACATGCTACAAACGCCGACAGAAAAATTGAGAGCTGAGGCTACTTGATATTCCTCATTTGCTAACAATTTGCCCAGTATCGGGGATACTGAGGAGATACTTGATTGTGCAACTACCAATAACATCACAAGAATCAAAAGTAGTCTGCTACAACACAACATTCCGAATATTTATATTTATTTTATACATTTTAAAAAATTATTCTTTTTAACTTCTCATTTTAGTTTTAGTAATTATGATTCATTTTCGAATCATAATCTGAATATTAAAACGTAAATATATAAAAATAATTCTTAATTTTTTCTTCTGTAATACGAGCGCATATGGTCTTATTACCGGCGCCCTTTTCCCTATATTTTATGAATATATTTTGTAAATAAAGTTTTAATATCCGCACGTCTGTTAACGCAGATGTGACAAAGGCAACCATCTGGAGGGCTTTGAAAAATATATAGTTTGAGAAGCACAAACAAATTCCTAAAATAACAAAGCGCCACAGAGAAGGCAGAGTAAATTTTGGTATTAAAAACTGAATTGGGAAAGGGTAAAAAGGAAAAAAAATGGCAACCACTGCGTTTCGCCAAACGTAATTTTGTTGCTAGAAGCATAATGATGCGGAGGTCATTTTCAGCTTTGGATTGCTTGGAACTTCAAATAACAACTTGTTGGATGAAGAGCAAAGACTACTTACAAAAGTCTGGATCCATTTTTAGAGGCAAAATATTACACACAGCGGTTTTTAAACAAGATAACACTAGAATCCATGTTAGCCGAGAAACAAAACAGTGCTTTTTTTATCAAAAATCATAAAAGATTTGGAGTTGTCGGCATGCTCACCAGACTTCAACCCCATAGAGAAATTGTGGGGTATCTTGGTAATCGACAGTTTGAATAACCTGGTAGTTTTATACCACTCTAAAGAAATAATGCCAAAAAATGTACCAAAACACAATTAATAATCTTGTTGGAAATATGAAAATATGCCTCAAAGATGTTTACAATAAGAGAGAAGAGTGTATACAATATAATTTTTTCAATAAGTATTGACTCTTGTTAACCCTTTGTTGCATGATTTTTTCTTGTGGAACCAAATAAATTGATTTTAATAAAAATTGAAAAACAGATTTTTCGTCCCGTTGCAAATCTGCATCATCATGCATTTATACATGCAAAAGTAAAAAAAAAAGTTTTTAGTGATATTTATTAATCTGATATCATCAAACATGTCTAATCGTAGTATTTAAAATAATATATATAAAATTGTTGGTACGAAATAAAAAAGAATTCATTTATTAAAAAAAGTTGGTACAAACAATCTCTGTTAAAAGATAAAACAAACATTTTGATACCTTTCTAGGAATGGAAAGTTTGGAAGCAGTTATTGTTTTTATTTACGCATAAGGCACAATTGCATTTATCGCATTTTATGAAGCTGTATCCAGTACAGCTTGGAACCTTACACCTAAGACGCTTTTCCATGTAAACTGGCATATGCGATATCCCGTCCTTTCTTACATCATCTGGCACATGTGAGCTTGAACATTTTCTTTTTCGTTGCCCTTGTTCTGGCTGCACTGGAGAGCTGACTGGCCGGCCCCTAGGTCTTGAAAGCACTACACCACTTCTGCAAAGTGATTCTGCAATATCTATACGAAAATCACACAAGCTCATCGGTTTTTCATTGCGAGCTGAACATACTTTTTTATATAAGATCCATGAGTTAACGACTGTAATATCTAATAAATGGTTAAATATCCGCATATACCACTTTCGGGACTTTATTTTTATTCGATATCGTCCAATAAGGCTGTCTGTTAAGTCAACACCACCCATGTGCATATTATATTGTTTAATTATATTGGGGCAGTCTATTTCAATGTTCTGCATCTTGGTTTTATCGTATCTTTTTACAGTTAAGATGGGGTGAGCGCTAACGAATGTTGACAACAAATTTACAGCCTTATTGTCTTTCCAGCAAAGTCAACATATGTATGTCGACATTATCAATGTTGGCAAAAAATTCAACTGACCTTCCTCTTGGCTCTTTTTTTAGATAATTTTCCGTTGGAAGCTTACAGTTTGTTAATCTATTTCTGCGAATAGTGCCAACGGAGTATATTCCTTTTTTTGCCAGCTCGACAACTAAAGGTAGAGTCGTATAAAAGTTGTCAAAATATATTTTGTGCCCAACATTTTGTTCAACACAGCGAGTCAATCTTACTACTACATTAGCACAAGCACCTAGGTAAGGCTCATCTGATAAAATTTGCTCATCCATTTCTCTACCTGCGTAAATTTCAAAACTGTAGATGAATCCCGATACTCCACTTAAAACCCATAATTTATACCCCCACTTATGGGGCTTTGCAGGCATGTATTGTTTCATATAACTACGTGCTTTTGTCGCACATATCTGTTCATCTACAGATAAACACTCCTCTCGTGGGATCGTTGAAAATTTATTAAGCAGATGGGTCAAAAGAGATCTAATTTTATGTAGTATATCATGTTTAGGGTGATCCTTTGGCAGCATGCTGCTATTTGTATTAAAATGCATATATCGGCGAATTTAGTGTTCGCTATGGTTTCATTTCCAACAATAGGGCTCCAATAACGCCCAATGTTTGGTACTTGAACCACTGACATTAAAATGCATATCCCAATATATTTTCTTATATGAGCAAGAGATATTGAAACCAAATGAGTTGCATACAGGGCTGATTCTGATACAATATGATTTATTATATCGTCAGAAAAAAGTAGCTGAAGAAGCTAAGTGGCGTGGATAGCTCAAGCAATGGCTCGAACAAAGAACAATCACCTTTAAATTTAGTTTGCTCCGAATCGAAGTTAAAATGATTTTGTTTCCACAATACCTTTTTATACTTTTCCTTTAATTCAAAAATTTCCTTTTTAAAGTCCCTCACTTCAACAGTAGCTGATGTTGATGGTGGTTGTTCCGTGTATAAAATTTCCGCTGATAAAATATCCACATCTTCTACGTCCACTGGTTTTGTTACATCATTTGGGTCTGTGCCCTCGCCGCATTTGGTAACAATCGCCAGATCTTCGTTGCCGAGCATTTCGTCACCACTTTCATTACCAAAATCATCTTCACTGTCAACCCATTCGTCCAAAACCCTCTCCAGCTCTTTATCAGATAAAAATAAAGGCATACTAAAAATCATAAATAAAAGTATAAGTAAGTGCATGGTGTTGCAAATATGCATCATAGTTTATTTCATGAAAATTAAATGTTTTTCTTTATAAAATATGATCGATTTAATTTTTATTCGATAGTCAAATATACAAAAAATTAAAAAAAAAATACATACTCGTGAAAAACTTGTTGGATATTCCACTTTTTAATAAAACACTAACACAAAATTTTAGTTTTTAACACGTGCACTTTCCGTTCACTTGAAAGCCAATTTATTTTAAAATTGAGCATAATTCAAAAACAAAAGCAATTAAGTTATCAAAAACATAAGTAAAAGAGAAAAAATAAAGTACAACAAATACAAACCGTTACTTATTTTTTTAAATAGAGAGCATTTAAAAGTATGATGCAGATATGCAACATTATGCAACAAAGGGTTAAGTAATAACTGTACCTTTAGTCAAAAATTATTTTTTGTTGTTGCTAGCACTTGCGAACGGTGTAGAGCAGCAAGAGGGGTAAACAAAAAGACACGATTTCTGCTTTTGAAGACTTTTTCATATTTCTCTTTGAACTCATTTCTTTTTTTCTTGTTACGTTTTATTCTTCTTCGTGTTTTGAAGTGGCCACTTCAGTGAGATCAAGACTCGCTTATATTTTTATTTATTTTTTATTTAATATTTATGCGTAATTTCTTTAAACTGAATAGGTTTTAACTTAAAATTTTTAAATATTGATAAGCTCAGCTATTTGATTAGATATTCTAAATATTCTACTCTTAATAATTTAAATATTAAATAGGTTTTCGTATATAGTTTTAAAAATTATGATAAATTGTTAGTAGAAAAAGATTAAGGTGCCTATTATGAGCAACTTTCGATTTTCGATTGTGGTCGAATTAACTGATCGAACGAATTTTCATTTGGTATTATGGCGCACATTCGATAAAATAGCGCTATTGTGAATTTCACTCAATTGGATTATTCACAATAGTACATATTTATCAGCTGGCACTATGAATAAACATTGTTTGTTTACAAATTTATTAAAGAAAAAAAATAATTATTTATTAACATGGAATTATGGTTCTGAAGAAGAATGATTCGTCATGATAGATGTTTCGTCATGAGATATGCTTCCAACATTTTGGAAATGGATTCCACTACGTAAGTATGCGAGGGTTTAACAAGGGTACCATTTGTATGTCGATTTATAGCAATTTTTCGACAGTAAGGAAGCGTTTATGGAATTGCTATCTGCTATAGATGAACTGCTGCGGCAATGCACACAAGGCAGATCAATCTCATGAAATAAAATAATTTACAACTTATATTTTCAATAAACTTTAGAAACTGCCATCCAGCGTCGGAAGCAAAATTGTGTTCGATTGAAAATTCGTTGTACAACGAAATTTTCGACCGTGCTGCCAATTCATAATACGAACTTGACATTCGATTGTCGATGTTCGATAGCCAGCGAAGATCGAAGATGGAATGCAACTCATAATAAGGGCCTAAATATTATAATAAAATAATGTAAATAAATAATATTTAACAAATAAATAAATTGAATTGAAAAATAATAATTATAATTTGATTTTACATTAATTAATATATTTTTTATATTTTTATTAATGTGAAAAATAAACTAAAGCAGATTAAAACAAGTAAGAAAATTATAGTCGGTCTAGACCGACCATATGATACCCTATACCATGGTTTAGAGACCCTATTTCTCTCGGTCCAATTAATTCGATATAGAAAATAAGCATAAACCAAATTTGAGTGGTATTGTTATTAATTTTTTTGCTGCAAATATGAAAAAGTTCATATCGGGTGCTGTATTTATATGGGGACTAGGTCGAAAAATGGACCGATCTTGACCATATTTGGTAAGGTCACTTATATTTTGAAAAAATATATACAAACCAAATTTGAGAAAAATCTGTGCAATATTTTTGTTTTTGGTTAGATTTAAGTGAAGATCGTGAAGCAGCTTATATGGGACCTATGACTAAGAATTGTCCTATACGGATTATTTTTGGACTACTGATTAATGGATATAATAAACACATACAAACCCAATTTGACTGAGATCTATATTATAATTTGGATCTTATGGCACTTCTTGTCGGTTTTTAGGGGTCATTTGTATGGGGGCTAGGTCTGAACATGGACCGAATTTCACCAATTTCAAAAGGTTCATCCTATGGCCGATGGAAGCTTATGTACCAAATTTCATCAAAATATGTTCATATTTGCGACCTGTAGTTTGATTACAAGCTTTACATGGACACACAGACGGTCGGACGGACATTGCTAAATCGACTCAGAAAATGATTCTGGTCAATCGGTATAATAAAATATGGGTCTAGGTCAAATATTTTTGATAGTTACAAACAGTAGCACAAAGTCATTATACCCAAACCACATCATATGAATGCAAAAGGTTTTTGGTAGCAGGTTCAAAAGAGAATTAAGAAAAAAGATGTCGTCAGTGATCTTATAATTGTGAAAAACAAAGGCTTTTAGTTAGGATTATTTGTTAAAAAAAATATATAAGATAAGATGTTTTTGATCCTATACCTATACCTATAAAAGCATCAATTTGTTAACATATCAGTAATTTAATCTGACTCCTCAATGTAAAGCCCGCATTCATGAATACACTTTTTATATTTAAACTTACAAAGTTTCACAGAACTATGTAATTTTGTTACTTATTTTCTGTTAAAACATTTAAAAATCTACACTCACAACAATGAATTCCCACAGCGGGGACAAATCATGCAATATGATAACTCTACACTTAAGAAGCTTTATTAAAAAAGAGAACGAGTTAAAGTCATTTCATTTTGTTTTTAAAAACTATTTTCGTACCTCTTAAATGCATTTTTACTACACAATAAAGAATGGGAGTAAAAGCGAAATAGATAAAGAAAAAAAATGTAAACAAAAACAAAAGTAGATAATAAAAATTCAATATTTTGCTGCTCATCAAAAATGCACTTCACTTTGCAACACTTACCTTTATCTCGAAATAATTGTTTATAATCTGTTAAATTGTTATATTCCAGCCATTGGTCGACCGTTGGCAGTGTGGGGTCGCTACGAAAACCATGTTGTAGCAAAGAGGGATACTCGTTCCAAAACAACAATACCAGTTTGACAAGTGACATGGTAAACATGAGACTTAAAATCAATGCAATAAGTATTTTCATGGTGCTAATTAACATACTTCTTAACAAGAACAAAAGTTTGAAGTGAAGCCGATTTTCCACAATAAAAGCGATGAAAATAAAACAAAACAAAAAAAAAACTGTCAAACGAAGACAGCAACTAAAGTAAACAAACTCACAAATCAACGATTAAAAAAAAGAAGCAACAGTAGACTAATTCGTATTGTTATTCAAATACAGCTGGCGAGATGTATTGTTTATTTGTTTGTATAAAATGCACTTAGTATGTCTGTCCGTTTATCTTTCAGTTGTATTGTAAGGTAATTTTAGCACGCGATTTCAAAGTGTAATGAACAGAGAGTTGTTGGTATTTATTAAGTAAAAAGAGGAAGGAAAAGATACGGTGGTATTTGTTGTTGTTGTGTTGGTCGAAAGAAAAGGCGTACAAAGTGCGAAGGTTTTATTTTATTTACATCATATGTAGGTATGTAGTTGTATCTTGTAGTGTAAATAGCTTTAAGGCAATTAGAGAAATGTCATTTATACTTATATATTATTTAGCTTTATTTGTTGTTGCACTTGTCAATCTTTTTTTTTATTTATTTTTTTTTTCATTTATATACAGAAATTGATTTATAAATTTAATTCTATCAGTTTTATCACAGTTTTGCACCAAGAATCTTTTTACACATTTTTCTTTAACTTTCACTTCCGTTCTGTTTACCGTTAGAAATCCGTTTGTGTTTGTTTATTCCCGTTGCTTTTTTAGATGTGATGGTTTGTGTTTTGCGAGTTTGTGAGCCTCCTCTCAGAATTCCAACTGATAAAGGGATGCCAGATTGTTGATTAATTGAACTAATGTCTTGCAGCTTCTTTAGTAGTTTAAAAAAAGGAATTAAAAAATATGTGCATTAAAGACAAATATCAAAAATTGCAATTAAACACATACGAGGGCTGTTCGATAAGTACCTGTTCTTGGCAGGAGAGAGTTATACTAAAATATTTGACCTAGACCCTTTTATTATACCGATCGATTCAGAATCACTTTCTGAGTCGGACTAGCGATGTCCGTCTGCCCGTCTGTGTCCATGTAAATCCTGTTATCAAACTACAGACCGCAATTTTGATGAAATTTGGTACATATATAAGTTTTTGTTAGCCATAAGATGAACGCTATTGCAATTAGTGATAATCGGTACATGTTCAGACCTAGTCCCCATACAAATGACCCCTATGAGATCGACTAAAATTGCCATAATAGTGCGTTTACATCTATGGAAAATCTAGTAGATTTTAGTTGAAATCAATTTCAAAATCTATACCGTTTACATCTAACTTTTTTGACATTTTGTGAGGTTTTATTTTCACAACAATAAACAGCTGATTAAAATAAATCATATGAACTAGAAATACCAAGAATATTCAAAAGAATAGGAAAATGGAAATATGAATTTTATTATTTTATGCATCAAGAATAAAAAAGCACAAGCAAAAATAGAAATTTTGGGAAAAAACGCATCAGCATTTGTTAAATGTATTGTTTGAACAACAAAAACTGCGTTGTAATTTTTTACTTCTATATTGAAAAAACACAGTAGTATCATTTGTTAGTGCCCAAGTTTGACAAGATTTTGTTTTGTATGGGAAATCTAGTAAAAATGAGCTAGATTTCGCTCGAAATCTCGTATATAGTAGATTTTGCTTAGATGTAAACACACTATAAGATTTGTATGTGTTTATTACACAGTAGTCTAAAAATAAACCGTGCAGTAGATTTCTTAGTCATAGCCCTCAAAAACTACTTCCTAATCTTCACTTCTATCTATCAAAAAACAAAAATATTGCACTGATTGTTCTCAAATTTGGTTTGTATATGATTTTTCAAAATATAAATGACTTTACCAAATATGGTCAGGATCGGTCCATTTTTCGACCTACTCCCCATATAAATATAGCACCCGATATGAACTTTTTCATATCTGCAGCCAAAAAAATTAGCAACAATGCCACTCAAATTTCGTTTATGCTTATTTTCTGTATCCAATTAGTTGGACCGAAGAGATAGGGTCTCTAAACCATGGTATAGAGTATTGTATAGTCGGTCTAGACCGACTACAATTTTCTTACTTGTTTTCAGAAGGGGCTACATCGATGCATCCAATAACACAAGGAATATTGAGCTTCCTATAAAAAGCCAGCGGAATTTTCTTTTTATCCTTTGCCGTTTTTGGAACATTTATCCACTTGGGGCAAAAAGTGTTTAACACTTCCGTGGGTACCATGCTGAAAGTGGAATGGCCTAACGATACGTCGAATTCTTTACCAACGCCTGTATGATACCCTTCGTAAAAACGTAAGCTCCCACAAAATTTGACAACAGGTGCAACAGCAAATTGCTTTTTGGCCGGTCGATAGTGCGCTATCAGCACTTCGAGTAAATAACGAAAAGTCGGTTTATTTACCCTGTAATATTTTTGATATCTATAACAAATTTCAATCCAGTAAAAATATTTCTTATACTTGCAATGATTGTCGGTTCGACCCATCGGGTTCATCTTAAAAATTGGTACTCTGAAAAGCTTTTTCTATATTAGATTTAACCCAGCTACCATCTGGGATCTAATTGCCGCATTCGATATCTAGTGAAATCAATCGAACTTCTATATTTTGGTTTATTATTTGAAGAAGACGGACAAACGTCGGACCTCGTTTTACTTTTACTCTTAATTTGGAGCCATCATTCGTTAACTGTGACGGAGTAAAATTATTCTAATTATTTTATTTTGGAAAATAAAAAAATAATTTCGAACCCAAAATTTCGATAACGAATGCTAAATAAGAACCCTGTTTTTTTTTAATAGCAATAACTTGGGAGACAGGTCTTTTTAATAGGCTTGTAGCTTGCCAAAGCGAATAGTTTATCTTGGGGTCGTAGGTTAATTCTGCCAGATATTTTTAGAAGTTTCAAATTTAAAATTTTCCTATTTCTCCTCGAGGGGTTTGAGTTGTATTGTTTAATATTGTTTTATCTTGAAGTGTACGAGCTTGATGCCACTTCTTACGCAATTTTCTTTTCTTTGATATGACATCTTTAATGATTGATGAGTAAGATATTTGGGTTTTTATTAAATTAAAGTAAAACATAAAATAATTTCAATACCTATGTCCTTAATAAAGATATTAAATTTATATATCATGCTCCAATTATGTGGCATCCATGTATACATATGTATATCTCAAAACAACAAGGGGGGGGCTACTTTGTGCAAACATTTCTCTTCTACATAGTCACTTTTGTATGTAGTACGCCATTTTCGTTCCTTGAATAGTGGTGGTTGTGCGATGCGAACATAAATCAAGAGTATGAGATGTTGTTGATAATCTTGACTTCTTCATGCTGTGATAAGTATGATACCTACTCGTATAAAGCAGTACGTTTATTTCATTTCAAAGTACTCGTATTTGTATATGTTTCAATTATTAGACTTGTAATTGAGAAGATAAAATTGCCACATAGTTTGTAGATAAATGTCGAAGGTCGACTATTTCTCTTAACGATTACTATGTGTTATCTATAAAAGAAAGTCATAGAATCTACAGGTTTATTTCAGAGAGCCTGTTTTTTGAGTATGAGTTTTGTTTGTCCTTATCAACTTTGTTTTGTTATTTGTTCCATTATGTTTTATTTACGCTTAAAATTCACATATAAGTAAGTAGATTAGATGAAGAAATATTTAATTCACAAAAATTTATTTTATTATCTCCAAGTTTTTAATTGGTCAATTTATATTATTTTTTTTTTTGTCTACCAAAAGTGACCTTTTTAAACGCTTTAAGGTTCCTTAGGGCGGGGTAAGGTTTTAAAACATTTTTTTGAATTTTTTTTTCTGAATCTATAACATGTCGAGAGTGTTGTGTCCAAATTTTAAGCAAATTAACGAAAATACAGCGTTTCCAGCGACCGGCCCTCATATGGTATAACGTATATGTATGTTAAAAACTTTAAATCAATTTCCTCTCAAACAGCATTTTTGATATTCTGGTTTATGAATATCAAAGTTTTCAAATATTTACTTTACAAAAACTCTTAATTTTTATACCCTATACCACTATGTGGTTTGGGTATAATGACTTTGTGCTGCTGTTTGTAACAACAAAAAATATTTGACCTAGACTCATCTTTAATTATACCGATCGAATCAGAATCACTTTCTGAGTTGATTTAACAATGTCCGTCCGTCCGTCCGTCCGTCCGTCTGTGTGTCCATGTAAACCTTGTAATCAAACTGCAGGTCGTAAATATGAACATATTTTGATGAAATTTGGTATATAAGCTTTTATCGGCCATGGGATGAACGCTATTGAAATTGGTGAGAATCGGTCCATGTTCAGACCTAGCCCCCATACAAATTACCCCTATGAAAAAATTGCCATAAGATCCAAATTGTCATATAGGTCTTACTCAAATTGGTTTGTATGCGTTCATTACATCCATCCATGAGTAGTTCAAAAATGATCCCTTTGGCCCCATATAGAGCTGCTTCCCGATCTTCATTTAAATCTGTTAAAAAACAAAAATATTGCACTGATTCTTCTCAAATTTTGTTTGTATATATTTTTGCAAAATACAAGAGCCTTTACCAACCATGTTCAGGATCGGTCCATTTTTGGACCTAGTCCCCATATAAATATAGCACCCGATATGAACTTTTTCATATCTGCAGCCAAAAAAATTAATAACAATATATATATCCAATTAGTTGGAACGAAGAGATAGGGTCTCTAAACCATGGTATAGGGTATCGTATAGTTGGTCTAGACCGACTATAATTTTCTTACTTGTTTAATCTTATAATTAATCACTATCAAAATAATGGCAAAGAATAAAGTTTGGTGAAGAGTTTAAAACCAGAATAATAGATGATTTTACTGCTCGTCTTAAGTAAAAAAAAAAAACATTTTGAGAAATATTCTATGAATAAATTCATAATTTCAAAAATGATCAAGAAAAATTGTGGAAGAGTGTAAGACAGGATAATTTAATCTTAAGAGTTTTAAAAATGACCAAAAATGATTTCGAATGAAGTCATTAGCAATCTGAAGCGAAAAATATGTGCTCGAACTGTTTCCCGATAAGCTTGTTTGTTATCGTCAGAGAAAAATCATCTGACTCGCATAAATTTTGCTGAACAACACGTGAACTGGTTAAGACGGAATTGGAAGACTATTCTCTTTTCAGTATAGTTCAAGTTTAATTTAAGAGGTCATGATGGAAGAACGGTTCTAAGACGACCAAAAGGCGAAATATCAAACTCAATATATACAAATAAAATTCTTAAGTTTGACGGTGACAATGTTATGGTATGGGGATGCTTTTCAGTCCAAGGTATGGATGCAATTCATGTAGTAAAAGATACTCTAGAATTAGAGACAGGCAAATTCTATATGACGTATTGCCCCTGGTCTGGAAGTTCCAACATGACAATGACCCAGAACACTCCGAATGGCTACAATCAATTGAAGGTAGTCTTCAAATCTCGATCCCACAGAAAATCTGTGGAAAATTATAGATCGAAAAATACGGACGCGATATTACACAAACAAGACAGATCACAAAGAGGCCGTACTTCGCGGTGGCAAAAAATTTCAATGGATATCATCAATAATTTAATTGACTGCATGCCCCGGCGTTGTGTAGCAGTACTAAAAATATTGCATATCCGACGAAATGTTGAAAACAAAAATAGAAGGAAAATTTTCATTTATTGTATAGTAAAGGTTTCCATTGTTTTGTCAACAGCATAAAAATGAATGCTCTCAATTCTTTTTTTTTTTTCTGAAGCTAAGCTATTTTATGTTATTTTTTTTTTAATTTTTAAATAAATAAAACATTTACATTTTTTATTTTAAAAAGAGTATTTAATTTTATGATCCAATTCTTTGGTATATTTTTTTCAAAGTTTCCATTGTGTTGTCAGGCACTGTACAGCAGTTTATAATTCCATTTATAAAGCATCGTAAAATGAACTTGCGACCCGGTAAAGTGTATATGTATATTTTTGATCCTTATAACAAGTCTAGTCTATATAGCGATGTCCGTATGTCTGTCTGTTGAAATCACGCTCATTCACAAAATAAACTATTTATCTGGGAAAGCTAATGATAATATCATTGTGCCAAGATATATATCTAAAAACCTCTGAAAAATGGTAAAAATTCGGTGTGCTTATTTTAATAATTTAGTAATAAGTGTTGTAATTGTGTTTGTAATAGTGCACTATGGAGGGTATCAAAGATTCGGCATAACCGAATTTAACACTCTTACTTGTTTTTTTATGTATATCTATTTTACGAGCTTTCGACAAGAATTGTAACATAATATTAATCGTACACTATTATTTATCCTTTATAAAGTATTTATACCCTACTAGCAGATTCCAGCACTCGAAATCCGACTGCCAATTCTAATAAATTTGATTTTTTTATTTATTTAATAAAGACCCTAAAGCTATGCTTCACAATTCAACTCACTTTAAATGAAGATAACAAACTCAACACATTAACACAAACACATTAACAAATTTAATAAACACACACATAGCATTGTATAATTTTATGTATGTATTAGTAGCAACTTTAAACGATCATAACTCCAAAAAAATATTCCAGACGATGAAAATCTGTAAATCTGGGTAACAGCTAAAAAGAAATACATTTCAAATGATAAACTTTTTGTCACAATCGGGGTAAAACTGTGAAACTTACATCGGTCACAAGAAATCGTCTTGCCTATTAATATTATAGATACCACTATGCGGTCAGGGTATAATGACTTTGTGGTGATGTTCGTAACTACCAAAAATATTTGACCTAGATCCATATTTTATTATACTGATCGATTCAGAAACATTTTCTGAATCTATTTAGCGATGTCCGTCCGTCCATCCGTCCATGTAAACCTTGTAAAGTCACAAATATAAATATATCTTGATGAAATTGTGTATGTAAGCTTCTATCGGCAATATGATGAACGCTATTGAAATTTGTGAAAATCGGTTCATGTTCAGACCTAGTCCCCATACATATGACCCCTATGAGATCGACTAAAATTGCCATAAACTATCAAATAGATCTCTGTCAAATTGGGTTTGTGTATGTTTATTACATCCATCTATCAGTAGTGCAAAAATAAACTCTCTATCACAATACTTAGTCATAGCCCCCATATGAAGCTATTTCCTGATCTTCACTTAAATCTCTCAAAAAACAAAAATATTGCACAGATTTTTCTCAAATTTGGTTTGTGTATATTTTTTCAAAATATAAGTGACTTTACCAAATATGGTCAGGATCGGACCATTTTTCGACCTAGTCCCCATATAAATATAGCATCCGATATGAGCTTTTTCATATCCGAAGGCAAACAAATTAATAACAATGCCACTTAAATTTGTTTTTTTGCTTATTTTCTATATCTAATTAGTTGGACATAAGATATAGGTTCTCTAAACGCATGGTATATAGTCGGTCCAGACCGACGATAATTTTCTTACTGGTTTTTTTAAAAAATAATTTAAAAATAAAATTAAAAAATATTAATATATATTTATTCTGTATAACAATGTTCTCTCTAAAAAAATTTCATAAAATTTTATATTTCAGGGATGGCCAATAGACCTATTTTTGGTCTATCATAACGTACATATATAAAATTCATATTGTCATACTGTAAAATTATATTTAACATAAACATAAGAAAATTATAGTTCAAATCTTTTTGACTCATGTGAAACGTTAAAAATTACTATTTCAATATTTTATTTTCAATCCACATTTTATATTTTGATACAAATTACGCTATATTTTATAAAATGTGCCTACTATAATTCGAAATTGATAAATTAAGGCCATTAAGACTTCTTTGCCATTCTGATGGACTATTATAAACACTAGCAGAGTCCAGGCTTCGAAATTCAAGTGTAAATTATAGCAAATTTTCTTCTTTCCTTTAATAAATAACTTCATAAGAGCCTAAAGGTATGCTAATCAATTTATCTAATTCCCAATTCAACACAGGGCTTTTGATATTTATAATAAACACATACACACACAGTATGTGTTAGTAACTTTAAATGAGCATTACTCCAAAAAAATGTTCCAGACGGTGCATAACTGTAAATATGGTGGACAGCTAAAATGAAATGACTTTCAAATGAGTTATGTTTGGTCAAAATCGGTTATTGACTTAAATTTTTATATCGGTCACAAAAAATCGCCTTGCCTATTAATATCATAGATTTCATAGTCCTCTTCAATGTTGAAAATTATAGAGTATAGATAGAAAATGTTATGAAAGATTTTGACGTCAGATTTCAGAAAAGTTCAAGTTGTTGTTTAGTATCTTTTGGTTCCATTTAGATCTGCTGTAAATTCAAAAACCTATTATGGAAAACATAAAATAAATTTTAACCGACTTATTTCTTAAAGCTAGACAGTTGGATGAAAAATTTTTGGATTTCTTTTTTCGGGGAAAATAATAGAGGAAATAGAAAGTATTGATTCAAGATTCGTATTTAAAGCAAAACGAAAATAAAATATCGTTGCCACGTTTCAAAAGTTCTGTGTCAATTTATAGTCATCAATTTGACTAGTGCTTGGTTTTATTGTTTCAAGAATATTTGAATTAAAATTTGTTCATAAGTCCAAATATATGAATTAAATTAAAAGTTTTTAATAGTGCGTTTACATTTAAGAAAAATTTAGTAGATTTTAGTTGAAATCTATTTCAAAATCTATACCGGTTACATCTAATTTTTTTTTGACATTTTGTGAGATTTTGTTTCCACAACAATAAACAGCTGATTAAAATAAATCATATGAACTAGAAATCCCAAAAATATTCAAAACAATAGGAAAATGGAAATATCGATTTTTATTATATTATGCATCAAGAATGAAATATAAATTTTGCGAAAAAACACATCAACATTTGTTAAAAATATTGTTTGAACAACAAAAACAATTGTATTTTGCACAATTATTATATAGCAGATGGGAACATATAATTAAAAAATATTACTTATTAATATATATTATATTATAATTATTAATATTATTTCATTTTTTTTTCAACTGGTTTGCTTTTGTTTTTGTTTTTAAATGTCAATTTTTCAGTCGCCGCTTTGTAAATTTCTACCACAATATTAAAAAAACACCTTAGTATCATTTGGTAGTGCCCAAGTTTGACAAGATTTTGTGAGATTTTGCTAAAATCTAGTAACGAGCTAGATTTTGTTTTGTATGGGAAATCTAGTGAAAATGAACTAGATTGTGATCAAAATCTCGTATGTACTAGATTTTGCTTAGATGTAAATGCACTATAAGTGTTTTCTTTGATGAAATCTTTAATTTTGTTTATGTTTTTGAATATAATTTAATACCCTGTTTCCATAACACAATTCGTCACAGACGAATTAAAATTTGTGTGTATTTTGTTTTTGTTCTTTATAAAAATTTTCGTTCGTCTGTAACGAATTGTGTTATGGAAACAGGGTATAAATCTAAAAAGAACTCTGTGTAGTATTTGCATTTAATGGGTTAAAATAATAATGGGTTAAAATAACTGTCATCCGTTTCAGATCGTGAAGCATCCATTTAATTTGCACACGCATCATTGCGATGATATTATGTTAAATATATTAATATATCATTATTTATTTTTCAATATTTTTTTAAAAGTTTTAAAGTTATATCATAAAATTACAAAAAAAGAATATTAAACACGCTTTCAACTTATTTATGCCTTTAAATAACTTCATTCCCATTTCAAATTTCCCATTTACGCAATAATTATCTGGTAGCACAATATGTAAAAGCACAAAAGCTTTTCCCTCTACACAAACATATTTCGTATTAAGCTTACTGAATTTCTATTTTTAGCCCAAGTAAACTCCCAAGACGCAAACCGGTCAGGGAAAGCTTTTTGTTATTAAGTCATTTGTTAACAAACAATAAAAGCTTTTTTAATAATTGTGTTATCATGAGATAAATCAAAAAAATTTTCTTAGGTTCCACCGAGATTTGAACTCGGATCGCAGGATTCAGAGTCCTGAGTGCTAACCATTACACCATGGAACCACATGACAGCACCAGGGCTAAATGATGACACGAAAATGTTGCAAAAATATTATTTTTGAAAAATTTATAATAAACGTGAAGAAAATGATGACCTGATAAATAATAGTCTTTTTTTCTCTTATGGAGTACAATTCTCAAAAATATCTTTTTTTAAAATAAATTCATACAGCAATATATTTACATAAAGTTAAAAAATTTAAACTTATGATTGCTCAAAATATGTATATTGATTTTAGCAAAATAATTTAATTTTTTTTTGTATTAAAAAATGTGTTGATTTTTTTTTATTTATAAATATTAAGTAGATTTTACTATTTTAATTTAGTTTTGTATTATAAATTTAATTTATAGAAAAATTCTGTTGCACAACTCTGAAACAAATGTTTTTATTTATAATGCACATCACTATCGAGCAAAATAATTGATTACCAATATGTACACTTACTAGAAAAAATATCCGTACACCAAGATGAAAATTTTAAATATTAATAGAAATTTAAATAAAACACAGCTAAACCTCCTACAACGCGGTGAAAAGGTTCCTGAAAAACTCCGCGTTGTAGGAAATCGCGTTATAAATATATATACTTTATGGGGTCGCAAATGCATTTTTCGATGCGTTACAAATGGAATGACAAACTGATATATACCCTCTTCACAGTGACGTGGAGGGTATAAAAATCAAATACAAGCTCGAGTATAACTATCGAGTAATCGAAAAAAGCAATAAAAATCCCGGGTACTCGATACTCGAGGTTGGATTCACTAGTCCCAATATCAGAAAAATTGGTGCTGAGGACAGAAAAATTATTCTAAAGCTTAGAAATGAAGGTAAATATTTTCGTGAAATAGTTTTGATTATAGTCAGAAGCCACTCCTCAGTGCAGTACGGCCTTCAAAATCAAAAAACCACAAATTAAATTTTGTCAAAACTTCGTTCTGCGGAGGGTCGACCAAACTATCTGAGCGTAAAAAGCGAACTATTTTATCGTTAGTAAAACAGAATCCCCGAATTACTGCTTACAAAATAAGTTCTAAAATCAAAGAATCCTTCGACAGACATAAAATATCATGGTCGGATGTCAATAGAAAAAAACGTATGGACTCCAGAATTTTGGGATCATGTTCTATTTTCAGATGAAAGCAAGTTTTGTATTTTCAGCATTAAAGGAAAAAAGTTTGGTTAAACACGGTGGAGGTGGCATTATGGTATGGCAGGCAGCGGGGATGATTAATTCGTATTTATTTAGTCTATAATGGATCAAGATAAAGATTTTAAAAGAAAATTTAAAACAAAGTGCACAACATCTGTTTTGGGCTACAATTTTATTTCGATTGAAACACGATTAAATTTTAGTTAGTTTAATATTAATTTATTTTGGGCCGATTTTAAACTAGACAGTTCAAACTTATTTTATATTAATGTACGAGTATAAAAGACTCAACTTATAATTAATTTGCCGTTCACGTTTCGTGTTCATACTCAGGAAGCTGTAGTGACACCCTTTGTGTTGGTATGGTTTCTAAAACTATGTACCCTCCCTTTGTCCGTCTACAAAGCTAAGGTTATAGTCCACTTCCACTAAAATAAATTTCGAAATCTGTTAAAATAATGTCAAAGCCCACTGTCTCCATTTGTCACTTAGTCCGTTAATATTCCTATAGATCATTCGTGGGATTTATTGGAGCGCAGAATGTTTTTAATGATTGGGGTAAAATAAATAGAGAGCATAGTTGATTAAGTCGGCAAACATAGGTCGTAAAAAAAGAATATCCTACAGGTTTCTAACTAAAGCAATATTTAATATAAATTTATTATTTTTTTGTATTAATACCTTAAGGGCTATTATTACAACTTGCCAATAGCTAAAGTTAGGATGTTATCGGGCAGATTATTAGTTTTTCGTTATTACAACTATTCTTTAAGCTAAAAGTGACCGATAAGCTAAAGGGAAGATATTGTTGCCTTTAACTTTTGTGAGATTTATGTATTTAATATTGCCACATTTTTTAATCTATGAAGAATAAATTCACACCAATTTTGTTTTGGAAATAAATTTATTTGCATATACTTAAATATATGCTTGTATATGTTTTAAAAAGTTTTATTACACATTTACAACAATTATGCAACTTATAATAAAGGTTTTTAGTTTTTATTCTATAGTTTGCTTACGAACAAATAAAGGAACGTTGCCACTATGTATTTTATAAAGCAATTCATTTGGTAAAAAGTAATCGGTGTTTCCTTTGGTGTTGCCACAATATCAAAAATATTAATTTTTTTTCACTGGGAAGTTGTTTCTAATAACGAAAAGAAGTTAAAGTTAACTTTATGGCTCACTTTAGCTAAAGTTACCTTTAACTAACATATACTTTAAAGGGAAGTTGTAATAATGGCCCTAAATGTACGAATACCTTTTCTTATGATTTTTTTTACATTTTTACTTGCATACAATTATTTAAAGGCAATAAAAATGAAATAAATTAAAAAAAAACTGATAAATAATTAAATATTTTATATGAAAAAAAAAAGAAAAAAAACATCTCAGTGCATTTTTATATATTTTTTTAACTCTAGGTGCACGAATTCATTTTCAACCAAATGTATAATAACCCGATAGTTATTTTGTAACTTTAACACTGATGAATTTAATACAATCTTGTCATAGGAGCGAAATTATTTTTGAATTTTCTTTTAAAACTACTTTGTTGCTTGACAAAAATCATAGAAAGAGCTTGCAATTCAGTAGTGAAATATTTATTTGCTTATAAAATATTTTTGTAGCAAAATATGTAAAAAAAAAAATAATTTTAAGAAATAAAATTGTTCTAAATAGCAGATTCCAGCCAATTCACAAACCAACACTATTATGGTTTATTATTATTATGAATGAAGATAAAAAACTCATTAACAAACACATTAACATATTTAATGAAACACACATTGCATATCTATAATTTTATATGTGTTAGTAGCAACTTTAAATGCAATTTACTCAAAATAAAGAAAAAAAATTAAAAATCTGTAAATCTGCAAAACGGCTAAAACAAATACCTTTCAAATAATATACGTTTGGTCAAAATCGGGATAAAATGGTAGAACAAATCATCGGTCACAAGAAATCGCCTAGAATATTAATAATATAGATTCGATTCTGCGAACGTCGCGTTTAACGAACCGGTAATTTTTGTCAATTGAGTACCTTATATGGAGAAGAAACATATTTTGTTTTGTACTCAGTTTAACGAAGAAGTAATATTTATATTACTAGCAGATTCCAGCCCTCGAAATTCGAGCGCAAATTCTAAGAATTTTTTTTATATTAAATAAAGACCCTTAAAGTATGCTAATCCATTATGGACAATCCACAAATCAACACAAAAAACAAACTCATTTTTATTACAAACACATTAACAAATTTCATAAACACACACATAGCGTTGTATAATTTTATGTATGTGTTAGTAGCAATTTTAATTGCAATTTACTCAAAATAAAGAAACAATTTAAAAATCTGTAAATCTGCAAAACAGCTAAAAACAAATAACTTTCAATTAATATACGTTTGGTCAAAATCGGGATAAAACGGTAGAACAAAACATCGGTCACAAGAAATCGCCTAGAATATTAATAATATAGATTCGATTTTGCGAACATCACGTTTAACGAACCGGTAATTTTTATCAATTGAGTACCTTATATAGAGAAGAAACATATTTTGTTTTGTACTCAGTTTAACGAATAAGTAATATTTATATTACTAGCACATTCCAGCCCTCGAAATTCGAGCGCAAATTCTAAGAATTTTTTTTTTGATTAAATAAAGACCCTAAAAGTATGCTAATCAATTATAGCCAATTCACAAATCAACACAAAAAACAAACTCATTTTTATTACAAACACATTAACAAATTTCAAAAACACACACATAGCGTTGTATAATTTTATGTATGTGTTAGTAGCAATTTTAATTGCAATTTACTCAAAATAAAGAAAAAATTTAAAAATCTGTAAATCTGCAAAACAGCTAAAAACAAATACCTTTCAATTAATATATGTTTGGTCAAAATCGGGATAAAACGGTAGAACAAAACATCGGTCACAAGAAATCGCCTAGAATATTAATAATATAGATTCGATTCTGCGAACATCACGTTTAACGAACCGGTAATTTTTATCAATTGAGTACCTTATATAGTGAAGAAACATATTTTGTTTTGTACTCAGTTTAACGAATAAGTAATATTTATATTACTAGCATATTCCAGCCCTCGAAATTCGAGCGCAAATTGTAAGAATTTTTCTTAAATTAAATAAAGACCCTTAAAGTATGCTAACCCATTATGGCCAATTCACAAATCAACACAAAAAACAAACTCATTTTTATTACAAACACATTAACAAATTTCATAAACACACACATAGCGTTGTATAATTTTATGTATGTGTTAGTAGCAATTTTAATTGCAATTTACTCAAAATAAAGGAAAAAATTTAAAAATCTGTAAATTTGTAAAACGGCTAAAAACAAATACCTTACAAATAATATACGTTTGGTCAAAATCGGTATAAAAGGTTGAACAAAACATCAGTCACAAGAAATCGCCTAGCCTATTAATATTATAGATTTATTTATTTTAAAGAAAATAGAATTCTACATACATATGTACATTAGGGTGGCCCTTAATAAAAAAGTGTTCAAAGTCTCGGTCGCACCCGCTAGAAATATGCGAATAGCAAAAAAGTTTTGGGCCAATCAAAAAACATTTAGAGGTGGCGATTGAAAATTTCAACTGTGTTTATATGTATGACTTTTTTTCAGATTTTATAAAAATTTGTTATATAATTCGGGATCAGTATTAAATTATCTTTTCAAAAAGCTGTAAACTTTAAAATCGAATAAAAACTCGCCAAGAAATAGCAAATGACCCAGACCACTTTTGTGCCAAAAAGAAGCTAGGTCATGAAATTTGATGGCATTTATTCAACTTTTAGAAATTGATTAAAGCCATCACTTTTTTTTGTCCCTATACTTATAAGTACTCAGATATGAAGTATTGTTTTATTATCACGTTGTTAACCTATTGCGCATTGAGACAGAAAATGGGAAATTTCTTTGATAAAATTTTGAAAACTCCTTTTTCAAGTTTTAAAAAATTTTCTTAAACAAAATTTAAATAATCTAACCCATAAAAACAAAGCTTTTATTAAAACTCTTTCTTTCCTTATGCATATGAGTTTTGAATATCTCCGTGACTGTGCAATAAGTCTATGGACAAAGTTTCAGATCCATCGGATGAGGGGAAGTGGGGTTTTAATCTCTCAGTGACTGTGCGTGACTATATCAAAGTTAATCTTTTTTCACAGCAAGTCTATCGACCAAGTTTCAGATCGATCTGATAGGGGAAATGACATTTAGATCACTCCGTGACTGCGCGTGACTACCCCAAAATTAATCTGTAGTCACAACAAGACTATGGACCAAGTTTCAGATCGATCGGATGAAGGAAAATGACATTTGGATCACTCCGTGACTGTGCGTGACCATGCGTGAATTTGATTATGAATACGGGCGATTAATTTTACCAGAACTTCAAGAGGAAGCAATTGAAAAAAGTAAAAAAAAATCGCAAAAACAAAAGTCAATAATTAATTTTTTTTTAAATAATTACTTTTTTTCTTTAATTTTTTTAATTGATTTTATTTTAAATATCTTTTTTTATAAAATCCATTATTTAGTAATAATATATGTGACCTTCTCCGAGAAAAGGGACCTAGTGTGTGAAAATTAAGTTTTGAGAAAAAAACGCATTTAAAGTTTCTACACCCTTTTAGGTATCAGAATCCACCGTTTTTGACACAGCCCGTTTTTTGACACACTAGGTCCCATTCCTCGGAGAAGGTCACATATGATAAGAATTGTACTTTTAATTCGTAATTTCATGAATAGAAATTTTTTTGCTTAGTACTGGATTTAATGAATTTTTCGATTTAACGAACGGGGCTGACAATCAATTGTGCGTTAAATCGGGAATCCACTGTAATTGGAAATTCAATTGCTTAAATTTCCCCTAAATTCTAAAAAATAATACTTAAAATTGGTAAAAATATTATTAAATTTTATAACCAATAATGAGAAAAAAAAAACAAAAAACAGAATTTTGTTTTTGTCCGAGTCTGGATTTGAACCACGGCTTGTTGCATGCAGAGCTAGCATAAACGTACTACACTACTTTACCAAAAACGATTGCTATTCAGCTTTTGAAAATGTAATTTATAACTGGTACGTACATAACTTATACTTAGACAGTCTAGGCATTAGACATGTCATAAAGAATGCTAACGTAAACTTTTTTACAAAATTAAATGTCAATTACTAAGTCCCAGAAAGTGCAATGGAAATGTTCCGTTGCTTTCCAAATTCATTGTCATCAGTACTATATAAAAACAAACACGTGTTTATTCAAACACAAGTTTTCAAGGCGATGGCATCGATCCAAGAGGAAGTAAGAAAAAAAATTTTGAATATATTTTTAAACAATCCTACTGCTTCGTTAGCGGCCATAGGAAGGCAAGTTGGAGAATCCCGGGCAACTACCCGAAATGTTATCAATCGGTTTCAGCAGACCAATACCTATACGGGAAAATCAGGATCAGGTCGAAAAAGTGGATTTATGAACCCAGAATAAGCTAAATAAATAGCTAAAAGTTTTAAAAGAAATCCGGGTCTATCTGAGCGTGATTTAGCTAAAAAACATAATGTATCACCTGCATATATGCATAAAGTTAAAAAGAAATTCAAGTTGAGATCATTTAACGTTATAAAAGTTCCAAACAGAAATGATAAAGTGGATAGAAGAGCCAAAACGAGAGCGAGAAAGTTGTTAACATCAGAATTGAAAAATTTTAACGGGTGCATATTAATGGATGATGAGACATACGTTAGAAGTGATTTCAAGCAAATTCCCGGTGTTCAATTTTATACTGCTCATGTCAGATGTGGTGTAAAGATGAAATTTAAATTTAAAAAAGTTGACAAATTTGCAAAAAAAAAATTTTAGTGTGGCAGGCCATACGTAGCTGTGGACTTTATACCAAACCGTACGTGCTACGTGGCACTTTAAACAAAAATGTGTATATAAAGGAATGTCTATAAAAACGTTTGTTACCCCTGTCTAAACAGCACTCAACTCCACCTTTATTCTGGCCAGATTTGGCTACATACATTATGCTAAACAAACAATAGATTGGTTCGAGCGTAATAAAGTGAACTAAGTACCAAAATTATTCAACCCACCAAACTGTCCTGAGCTTCGACCAGTTCAAAGATTTTGGGCACAAGTGAAGCGAATTTTACGAAAAACATCAAAAGTTGTTGTTGATGAAAAAAAATTTATTACTTGTTGGATCAAAGCAGTCAAAATAGTTGGGGAAAGAGGTGTGCAATTCCTAATGAGGGGTTTGAAGGCAAGAGTGCGTAAATATGTGATATCACCGATCGAAGACTAATATTTTTTATATATTTTAAAAAATTATACTTATGTTCTCATTATGTGATATGAATTTCGAATTTTATGTTTGTTTTAAAAATATGAATAAAATACTATGTAAAATTTTTTTCGTAAGCATTCTTTATATGAACATGCTTTTGCATGTCTTATGTCCTTGTAAGGGTTATTGGAGGCTCAAAATAAATGTCGTTAAAATTGGTTAACAGTTACAATAAAATTCTGAACAAGCCACAATGTTAAATTAATTAATTTTTAATTAACTGTAAAAATAGATGGGCATTAGGGCTGTTCCAAAATTTCGATCTTAGCGCGATGAGGTGGGCAACTTTATGTTAATTATGAAATTATTTATTTATTTATTTCATGCCAGCTGTAAGCCCATTGGGCCAAATAGCCGTAGATAAAACTTAATATTAGACAACAAGTATATAAATCAATTCAATTTTTATATAGTTCATATAAAATACATATTTACTTAAAGAATAAGTTCCCCCCTAAATACTCTCTATACATACACAACAACAACGCGATAAAAAACAACAATTTCATCTGCAGCAATAACAATAATTTCATTTCCAGTAATTTTTTTAAAATATATTTTTGATAGTAAAGGTTCGTAGTGGAGAGATATTGGGCTCCTGTGAAAAGGGAGTTGAAGAGCACAAAAATGTGTTCCAAAAGTGCAAGATTTGAGACGGAAATAGAATCTGTAGTTTTTGGAATTTTTTCGATCTCACTCCTTATTCGTGATGTGGTATAAAATATTTAAAGTAATTAAAAAACGTTTGTTGTTTATTTTAACTGCTAAATAATTTATTTATTTTTTAATAAAAAAACCAAAAAAAAAAACGAAAAGAAAAATAAACTTAACAGCAATCTTAATTTTATGTGCCAGCGTGCATTTTAATCAATTCATTATCCATTTTGTATATTTAAGTTGCCATTTCATAAGCCAGTGGAAGGTAAACCGTAGTAGTAGCAAAACTAATTTGAAAACACAAGAAATTAAACCAGAGAATGATTGATAATATTCTCAGCTAATCTCCAAATGAGGTCAAAGCACTGCTGCTGCTACTGCGGGAGACGTTAAACTTTTTAACCGTAGTAAGCATAAGGAGAAGCATAATAACCGCTATAAGCATAAGGAGCGCTATAGTAGAATTGTGGAGCTGGACGAGGATTAGGGCTAGCTACTGGAGCTGGTCCGGGTGCTGGGCCAGGCAATGGTGAGGGTGAAGCCATGGCTACAGCAAACAAGGCAGCAACGAGCACGAACAACTGTAAAGAAAAAATAAAAAAACAAAATATTAAGTTGCCTTATTTTTGTTGCTGGTTTCCCTATTTTTTTTTTGTTAACAGAACTTACGAATTTGAACATTTTGTTTTAAAGTCTTTGAGTTTAGTTTTGAATGATGTTTATAGTTTTGCAAATGATTTGCTTTTAATATCGTTTCCAACTATTACCAGCTGTATTTATACTGCTTGTAGTTGTCCAGTATAGTTGCTAGATATTATTCTCCTCATTTCGAGAACTTTTACATATGATACTTTTTTGTTTGTTTGTTTATTAAAAGAATGAATGATTAAACATTCCTTTTCTTAGTTTTATTTTAAATTGTGTTTTGAATTTTAATCTCTTTATTCTTGCAACTACGCATTTATTTGTGGAATTAATGCGAATGGCTTAAAATTGTGTGTCTATTAAAAAAAAAAAAACAAATGAAAATTCTAATTGAGTTAAATTAAATATTAAACGGAATAAAAGTTTGTGTAAAAGTTAATAATAGAATGTTTATTGCTTTTAACATTATCCAATTTAGTTTAAAAATTACCTCATGTTATATTATATGTATTTAAAAAAAAAATTAAATTAAAATATATATTTCAAAATGTTATCAATAAAATAATTTTATTGCTTTTAACATTATCCAATTTATTATTGTATGTACGAGTATTATGCTATATTATAGAAATTAAAAACAAAAAAAAATAATTTATAGAATATATTTCAGAATTTTAAATACTTTTCGAAACAATTTAAGTTAAACATATTTGTTTATCTTTAATATATAGTTCTAAATCTATAATATTAATAGGCTAAGCTATGCCATTTCTTGTGACCGATGTTTTGTTCTACCGTTTTATCCCGATTTTGACCAAACGTATATTATTTGAAAGGTATTTCTTTTTAGCCATTTTGCAGATTTACAGAATTTTAAATTTTTTCCTTTATTTTGAGTAAATTGCATTTAAAGTTGCTACTCTAAAGTGAGTCAACTCAAAATTTACAAATTTTCAGTAGAGGGAAAAAACGGTTTCTTTTTAAAATTTACTAGAAAATTTAAAAACAGTTGTTTCATTGTAAAGAATTGCGAATAATAAGTGTACAACAGTAGTTGTTTTTGCGATTTTTTTAGTGATAATCAAAAATAACAAGTTTTTTGGGTGCAACTCAAAATATGTCTTTTTAGTTGATTCTAAAGAAGCTACTCTTATAACACAAACAGGGTTGCAAATGTATTTTTTTTGCGAAAGATTAGGAAAATCGATGTAAAATTTGAACATTGGATAGATATGACTACTGTGTATCATTTTCTTGCAAAAAGTGAAAATTGAGAAATTTTGAGTTGACTCACTTTAGAGGTACAGGTGCGATATGCTATGTGTGTTTTATTAAATTTATCAATGTGTTTGTTAATGAGTTTGTCTTTTTCATTTACAGTCATAATAAACCATAAAAGTGTTAGTTTGTGAATTGGCTAAATTGAAAATTAAAGCTGCCTAGAAATTACACCTAATTTTCGAGCGCTGGAATCTGCTAGTAGTTCTAAATATCTTACCACCGGGATTCCCATAGAATTATAATCAAGGCTATGCCAAACAGTTGATACTCTTCACCTAGGTTCTTATGGTTTTACTACTTAGTTTCCTGTTGTCTCAAGGTGTAAATAACATAATTATATTATTTGTAAATTTGAGAAGGACATTTTTAAAGTAAAACAAGTAAGAGTGTTAAATTCGGCTATGCCGAATCTTTGATACCCTCCACCTGGGTTTTACGTTTACATTAATATCTGGAAATATTTGAATATGTAAACACTTTGATAAACCTATTACTGAATTATTACAACAAATGCTCTGAATTTTCAGCATTTTATAGAGGTGTCTACATATTTTAGGTCATAAATTGGCACAATGACTCCCGATTTATCCCATTTTAAATACTAACCTGATCCAGATAATTACAAACAATATTAAGTTTAACCAGGTAAATGGTTTATTTTGTAATTTTCTTTTTAATTTAAATTTTTTAATATAAAGGTGCATTTTATTTTTTACAATCCTTTTCAATTTTCCAGACCTATTAGTATAGGGCACATTTGTGAGTCCGCATAGATCAACTTTCAACTCTTACTTCTTTTTATTGTATTAAATCTATCTTTGTGTCTTTAAATTAATTAAGATAATTAAGATGAAAATATTTAACAAACTGTTTTTTTTTTTAGTTAATATCTGAACATTTTACTGATACAAGGCAAAACTAAAACTGCCAAAAATTTCAGTCAAAACTATTTTGAATGTATTTGTTAAATATCGCATAATTTTTTTCAATTTTAAACTTTAAAGTCTTTTTAAGTCTGGTAATAACTCTATAATATGAAGGAAGTAAATATGTGGATTCTTTAATAACAATGACAAATATAAAACACTGTTTTGTGCATAACATTAAAATATTATAAATTTGAACATAATTAATTTTAGAAACATAATTAATTTTAGAAAAATGTCCGATTCGTTTTTCGATGATGCTGAAAACACATTAAAGAAATACAGAACATAAAGATTTTGCTTCAGTTAGTTGGATGGCTGGAGCAGGTCAAAGGTGACGACTATAAATGCAAATGCAAGGCTTTTGAAAATATATTAAAATGCGATAAATCAGATCCAAGTATATGTACATGCCATGCTTATAACCACTGTTATAAAAAATCTTTTAAAACCAACAGTATTGCCATAATTTGAAATTGTAAAGATGCTAAATTGCAAAAAAAAAAAAGATGCTTAAACGTACTGGATGCTAAATTTTTTTTTCAATTTTCATTACCTTTATATTGAAAAATAATATACTTATTAATAAATACTTTGGTTTTTAAATCGAAAAATTAATATAAAACATATGTTTCGATTTATATTTTTTAAATTTTAATTAAAATTATTTTGAATTTCATCTGAAATTTTTATTAACATCAAATTGAGTTTATTTTAAACTTAAATTAAATAATTTTAATTTTAGAGGGATTTTTTTTTTATTTAAAATATAACAGAAATTACATTATCAAAAGATACGATTATATTAGAATAATTGGTTTATGGAATCTAACATTTCTGTGATGTCTTCATGTTCAAGTTCTTCTTGGCTCTGATATATTTCTGACGATCGACTCTTATCAACGACATCGCTCGGTATATTGTAAGTGTGACAGCACCGATTGTTCAATTTCAATCCTTCTTTTATACGTATTACAGAACATAACAACTCGGATTTTATTCTGTTCGAAATTTGCTTTTAACTAAAGCTATTAAACTAAACAAACGTTCAACTTCGGCTTTTGAGAAAGACAAAACTAATATAGACAATACAAATACAAATCCTAAAATGGATTTTCGCCAATAGAATTTTTCAATCCATAAAGAGGTTGTATTCAGTGTTGTATCCCAGTTTTGTTCTGTGATATAACTCCATTGGATTTGAATTTTTTCTGTTTCAGATGATATAAATTTAAACTCTTCTAATATATTGGTTATCTGTTCTTTTACCCGTTTTAATGTGTTTTGTATTGAAAATTTTGGCATTTTTTTAATACAATAATATTTTTTGGCAATCGACTTTCAAATTCATTAAAAACTGTTGTTGGTGTTTACATTCTTCTATTTCAAAATGTTTTGTTATATTTGTTGAAAGAAACGAGCAGAGTGGTAAAAGGAGTAGTACACAAAATTACTGTACTACACTTTGAGAAATAAAAACATATCAATACCATTAAAATTATATATTCAAAAATTATGAAAAAAATATATAAAAAAAAAGATGTTAAAAGCAACTTTTTATTAATAAAAGATTCTAGGTTAGCATCTAGCATCTTTTGATAAATTTTGGATGCTAAACGACAAAAAAAAGTTGCTAAATCTAGCAACTAAAAAGCTAAAACGGCAACACTGAAAACCAAGAACAAATATTCTGTTTGAGTTGTAACATCTCATTTGCAAGCTATTTTAATTAAGCTACGTTCACACTATGTGTTTTGCTTGTGTTTTTCTTATTGTTTTAGCACGTGCAATTTGTACACATAGTGTGAACCCTTTCAAAAACTGTTTATGTACAACACATTTGGCAAAACATATGTAAATTTTTCAATTAGAGCAGGTTCTATTTTGGCATGACAACCATATTAAAATACAATACTGCTTGTGGCGAAAGAAAAACAGAGTAAATTATAAAGATAAATATTGAAAGAAAAATAAATTGTTTAATATTAATTAACAATTAAAAAATATAAAAAATATATTACTTTATTTTTAACAATAACTTTTTGTAAATTCACAAATTAAATCAGCTGTTGTTTACATTTAGAGGTTATGTCATACGGAAATACATATGTACGTTTGATCGCAAAATGATGAATTGTATATAAAACGCCAATTTTGACACACACGCCGAATTACGTATGGATCGTAAAACTGAATTTACATATGGAATATACACATAGTGTAAACACACCTTTAATTGTGTAAATTTTAAATGCACATCTAACCATATCAAAAAGATGAATTAAACAGAATTGCAAAAATATTTTTTTTATAATATCTGTATGTTTTTTATATTATTCTTATGTAATTCTCATGATATTTTTATCTTATTTTTTATATTTACATAATTGAAATTGAAAATGTACAAATTAAAAATAAATTTTAAAAAAAGTAGTGTAGGGAAAAAAGGGAATTTTTTTCATAAGCGTAGAGATTTCTGAAAAAATCTCCTGGCATCACTAGTACCTATTAAAAAAAAATGTAAAAATTCACAAGACAACGCGACATAGACTTGCTTTGTTCAAAAGCTTCCATAAGACTGAATGAAATTGTTGCTTACTTTACTCTTTGGTGAGTATTTTCATTTTTGTTCGGCTGTATACATATAAGAAGCCAATTTGAGTTCGGTTTACTCGTGCTGCTATGCATGTTTGTGTGTTAACAAAAATATACGATATCCCAGTCATCATTTCGAAGATTGTTTTAACAAAAATTACCTTACTGTGACTTCTTCGAGCACTTTTGATGATTAAAAACTGCTTAATCACATGCGCTATTAGAAAAAGACTAGATAATGATTTTTGCTTTCTCTTAGAAAGTGATTTATAGAAAAATTACATTAAATAAGACTCAAAAATGAGTCGAAACTGATTAGAAAAGCGGATAAAAAGCACTCTCAAGAAGATTCGCGGGTAAGGTAATATTTAATCGCAACAAAAGAATATTTTGTGATCAGCAAAAGGGCGCATTTATAACTGTTTTAATAGCACATATGAGTCAAAAAGACTCTACATGATCATTTATTGCATAAAATGTTTACTGGGATTTTATTCACTATCTGTAGAAACAGGTTTTTTAAGTAAAACAAATCTGCATACAATTTCAATTCTATTTCGTTCACAATGATACGATCACTTTGTTTGCTAGCTACTAGTAAAATAAGAAAATAGTATTATAATACAGCGTAATGATGAATTGCACTTCTCAATTAGTTTATTTTTAATGTGCCATAAGAAGTTCGGTTTGTGCTAAGAAAAGCATGAATATATGTTTCCCAGGGCGAAGCTTCATCATTGCACTATGATTGAGTTGAGCTCCGCGACTATTCATAATGTGAATAGCTCGTGTCAAAAATTTTTGGTAGTTGGGAATGGTGTTTGTGTTAAGAGAAGCATAAACGCATGTTTCCCAGGGCAAGGCTCGATCATTGCACATTGATTGAGCTAAGCTCCGCGGTTATTCTTAATGTGGATAACTGTTGAAACAAAATTTTGGGAATGGCGTTTGCCTCCGTCCCGACATTAAATAACAAAGTTTAAAAATTTATTGTAATTAACATCTGACAAAAAATAGTATTTTTCTAAACAATTTTTTTTACAGGGTAAATAAATATTTTATGGCTACCTATCTACTACTTCTGAAAGCAAGTATGCAGGGTTTATACATGTACTAAAAATACAACTCTTAAAACCATACTATTTTTTCAACTCTAAAAATTTCAGAATTTTGTAAAAATAAAATAAAATACCGATTTATTTTAATATGCGCTTATTATGGATATACATTTACAGAATATATGAATATTATTTATAGTATTTTGATATTGGCAACAGTAGTATGTATCAATTTGTAACATTTTGTGATGTTATAAAAATCGCAGAATATTGATATTGATTTTATATAGTTTCTTTTATTAATTAATTAACTTAAATATTACACCAAAAAATATTGATATTGATGAATTTTTATATTATTAACACAACGACCACAAAAACAACATGCACAGCTATGACAAAATGCAAAATTTAGGAAAACAATATAGGAAAACGTCATATTTTTTTTTACCTTTTCAGTGATTTCTCGGAACCTATGAAACCTATTGTCATGATTTAAAAACAGGAACCTTCTCAAGATGTTAGTGAATCATTATCACTAAAAACAAGCGTCCTATCTGCCCTATTGAGGGCGTTGTCACAAGAACATATATTCAAATCATATTTTCTCATGACTTTTTAATTCTTCGCTCAATTCTCGGGACCAGATTAACCGATTTGGACGATTTTAAATAGCAAACTTCTCAGGATGTTAGTGAATCATTTTTTATACCAAGGAGCACCCTAGCTATCCGATTAAAGCCGTCATCGTGATTTCCACAGACGGACAGACGGACAGACGGACAGACGGACATCGCTATATCAACTTCGCTTGTTATAAGGATCACAAATATATATATTTTATGGGGTCCAGAATTTTTTTTCTAATTATTACAAACGGAATGACAAACTTATATATACCCTCTGCACACTGGAGTGGAGGGTATAAAAAAAGAAAAGAGCTGTTATTTAATTTTTAAAGATCTATTTTTTTAAAAATTTATTTTTAAAAAATTTACGATTTTAACAAAATGTACTTTTTAAAAAAATCTACTTTTTTAGTAGTTTTAAGAACTGTTATTTTTTAAGAAAAATAATTTTTTAAGAAAAATAGTTTTTTAAGAAAATGTTGTTTTTTAAAAAAAGGTTATTTTTTAAAAAATATTCTTTTTGGAGAAATGGTTTTTTTTAAGAAAAGTTTTTTTTTAGGAAAGGGGGTTTTTTAGATAATGTTCTTTTTAAGAAAAGGTACTTATTAAAGAAAATGTTCTTGTTTAAGCAAAGGTACTTTTTTAAGGAAAGGGTACTTAGTTTTAAACAAGATACTTTGTAAGAAAAGGTACTTATTTTAGAAAATTTACTTTTTATGAAAGAGTACCTTTTTTTAGACAATATACTTTGTAACAAAAGGTACTTATTTCAGAAAATTTTTTTTTAAAAAGGTCATTTAAAAAAATACGATTTTAAGAAAAGGTACTTTTTTAAGAAAATGTATTTATTTAAGAAAATGTACTTTTTTATTATAAGTTACTTGTTTAAGAAAAGTTTTTTTTAAGAAAAGAGTACTTATTTTGACAAGGTAGTATTTTAGGCAAGGTACTTTTTAAAAAAAGCTACTTATTAAAGAAAATTTACTTTTTTAAGAAAAGGTACTTTTTATAACATTTACGATTTTAAGAAAAGGCAGTTTTTAAAAAAGCTAATTTTTAAAAACAAATGTTATTGTTTAAGAAAAGGGAATGTTGTCAGAAAAGGTTTTTTTATAAGAAAATATACCTTCTTAAGAAAAGGTACTTTTAAAAAAAATTTACGAGTTTAAGAAAAGACTTTTTTTTTAATAAAATATGTTTTTAAGAAATGTTATTTTTATAACAAAAGGTATTTTGTTTAAGAAAATGTACTTTTTTATGAAAATGTACTTTTTCAAAAATTTACTTTTTCAAAAATGAACTTCTTTAAGATGATTTTAAAGATAAAGTACTATTTTAAGAAAATGTGTTCTTTAAAAGAGATACTTAAGGAAAGTTACTATTTAATAAATGGTATTTTTTTAAAAAAAGGTAGTTTTTTTTTAAGAAAAAGTACTTTTTAAGAACAGGCACTTCTTAAGAAAATGTACTTGTTTAGGACAAGATACTTTCTTAAGAAAATGTAAATTTTCAAAAAAAACTATTTTTTTTAAGAAAAGGTGTTATTTTTATGAAAAGGTTATTGTTTAAGAAAATATGCTTTCTTAAGAAAAGGTACTTTTTAATAATATTTTTTTAAGAAAGGGTACTTTTTAGATGAAGCACTTTTTAGGCAAATGCACCATTTTAAGAAAATTTACTTTTGCATAAAATTACTTCTTTAAGAAAATGTACTTAAAAAAAGTACTTCTTTAAAAAGAGGTACTTTTTAAGAAAAGGTACTTCTTTAAGAAAATTTATATTTCAGAAATGTAATTCTTTAAGTAGAGATGTTTAAGAAAGAGTACTATTTTAAGAAAAAAAATTTTTTTTTAAAGTAAGAAAATTACAGTCGGTCTAGACCGACAATACGATACCCTATACCATACGTTTAGAAACCCTATTTCATATGTCCAACTAATTAGATATAGAAAATAAGCGTAAACCATATTTTGTTGACTTCGGGTCTGAAAAAGTTCATATCGGAAGCTATAGTTATATAGGGATTGGCCGAAAAACGGACCAATCCTGACCATATTTGGTAAGATCACTTATTTTTTGCAAAAACATATACAAATCAAATTTGAGAAAAATATGTGCCATATTTTTGTTTTTTGATAGATTTAAGTCAAGATCGGAAATTGGTTTCATATGGGGGCTACCACTAAGAATTGTTCTATTAGGCATATTTTTGTACTACTGATAAATGCATGTCATAAACTACAGAAACCCAATTTGACCGAGATCTATGTGATAATTTTGATATTTGGCAATTTCAGTCGATCTTAAGTGGTCATTTGTATGGGGACTAGGTCCCCAATTTCGTTCAATGGCGTTCATCCTATGGCCGATGGAAGCTTATATACCAAATTTCATCAAAATATATTTATATTTGCGACCTGTAGTTTGATTACTAGGTTAACATGGACACACAGATAGACAGACGGACGGACGGAAATCGCTAAATCGACTCAGAAAGTGATTCTGAGCCGATCGGTATAATAAAAGATTGGTTTAGGTCAAATATCTTTGATAGTTACAAACATCAGCACAAAGTCATTATACCCCAACCCCATAGTGGTATAGGGTATAAAAAGTACTTTTTAAAAGGAAGGAAATGTTTTAAAAAAGACACCTTTTAAGAAAGGTACTTTTTAAAAAATGTGCTTATTTAAGAAAAGGTATTTCTAAAAAAATATGGTTTTTAAAGAGGTGATTTTAAGAAAATGTACTTAAAAAAAGTACTTCATTAAGAAAAAAGGTAAATTTTATAAAATATACTTTTTTATAAAAGGTACTTTTTTATAAAAGGTACTTTTTTATAAAAGGTACTTTTTTATAAAAGGTACTTTTTTATAAAAGGTACTTTTTTATAAAAGGTACTTTTTTATGAAAGGTACCTTTTTAAGGAAGGTTATTTTTTAAGAAATGTACTTTTTAATAAAGGTTCTTTTTCAAAAAAGCACTTCTTAAAGAAAATTTACTTTTCTAAAAGAGTACTACTTTAAGAAGTACTTTTTTAAGAAAATGTTCTTTTTAAAGAATTTACTTTTTTGAGAAGAGCTACTTTTTGAAGAAAAAGTATATGTTATACATCTGCGAAAATATTTTGAGTAATATTTTTCTACTAAACTATTACAACAAAACACTGATTTTTTGAGGTTTCTCCACATTTTAGGCCATAAATTGGTAGAATGTTGCCCGATTTAGGCCATTTTTAATACTGGTCTGCTGGAAATAATGATAAGAAAATATTATCTTAAATGATCTAAATGGCTTATTTTGTAAATGAGCGTGATTTTAACAGACGGACAGACGGACAACGACTCTTCTTGTTAAAATGATCAAAAACTAGTATATATACTTTAAGCGGGTGCCAATCCATTTGCCGATGTCACATGCAGTTGAAGGTATAAGAAGTTAATATGGTGTGCTTAAGCAAGATTATTCAATACCGTACACAATGTTCTTATAAAAGAGACCAGAGATCTGCATAATCAAAACAGTAAAATTTCTTCCAACGCACATTGGGTTGCAAAGGGTCAAAAGGATTAATTCAAAAATTGAAATGAATATTTTGTAATAAATTTTTATACCGGGTAACAGAGTATAAAATGGGTCATCACTAACTGTCAAAATTATTATTTTTAGATAAATGTTTTAGAAATATTTTTAATAATTTTTTGAAAATTGTCCTAAAAAGAGGGTATTTTTTAAAAAAGAGATTGATTTTCAACGTAATTCTAGATGAGATCGGGTAAAATTATTTACATTGTAGTAAAATATGGGATTGCTACTTGTGTATTCCAAAAAAACATTTTGCCAATACTTGCCAACGAATGTAATATTCAAGTTTTTATTAAAAGTCCCCAGTATAAAATAAAAAAAAAATGCTTGAAAACACAACAGAAAAAATCTTTTTTTAGTTTTTGTTTTGTGTTTATTTTCGTAGCTGTGATTGTTATTGTTATTGTTATTGTTCAACAAGCAAGGATTTTAATTCAGTTGATAGAATGATTGGTAAAGAAGTAAATACAGAAACTTTACAATTTGGTTTATCTATACTTCATGGATGGATACGATTTTTTGAATGTCTTCTTCACTTATCATATAGAATCAATAAAAAAATGGCAGGCTAGGTCTGATGATGATGGTTTTAGTAACAAAATTACGGATTCAAAAAGACTTTAGAGAGAAAACTGGACTGATCGTGGACCAACCAAAGCCAGGTTTTGGAAACTCTAATGATGGCAACACTGCCAGACGGTTTTTTCAAAATGCAGATGTTTCTGCTCAAATCACAAAAGTTGATGCAAAATTGATAGAAAGAATGCATTTGATACTTATTGCAGTATCTTGCGGGCACGAGATTCACGTAGAAAAATTTAGAAAATATACTCAGAATACAGCCAGACATTTTGTTAAGCTCTATCCGTGGTATTATATGCCTCCAACTTTACATAAATTCCTTATTCACGGGCCAGAAATAGTAAGATACGCCTTGTTGCCAATAGGTCAACTATCTGAGGAAGCTCAAGAAGCTAGAAATAAAGATTTTAAAAATTACAGAGAACACTATTCTCGTAAATGCAGTCGGGAGAAGTCAAATGAAGATATATTCAATAGGTTACTTCTTAGTTCTGATCCTTTAATTACCACTAAAAGCAAAAATTATGCCAAAAAAATATATAATATACCACAGATGGCACTAGATTTATTAATTTTGCCCAAGATTTCTGATGAAGAAGAGATTAATGAAGATACTGATGATGATAATTATGAAGATGCTGATTATATTTATGAAGGTGATGATAATACGGAGGATCCTTGATTTTAATTGTATATATATATATATATATATATATATATATATATATATATATTTAAGTTTCTCTGAAATAAGAACAATATAAAATAAAAAATAAACAATAACAATAAATGCATACAAAATTTTCAATTATAAATGTAGCAATATATTCAATATTAATTGAATTAATTTTTTTTAATTTTTTTTTTTTTAATTTTTCTGAAATGGTTGTTTGTTTTGTGCTTATAATTTATTCATCAATAAAAACATAATATTATTTTATAATGTGAATTTTTTGAGTTAAATTTGTGGAATTGTGGAATTTGGAAAATAAAATCGGATTTTAAAATTAAATTTTTATAATATAAATACATATTAAATATTTATTCCTTTTTTATTTTTATTTTTTCTAAAAGCACATTAACTAAGTTCTAACTTGCAATTTCATTTACTAATTTATCGCTTTTTATTCCAAAGTTACAGCGAAAATTGTTGCTCCTAACGGGTTAAAACAAATTTTTTTTTCCACTTTTTTTTTTAAATGGTGGTTTTTTATGCATTAATGAATATCCATTAAAAAAATTAACAATATTTTAAAACTACGTCTTCTTCTGAATTAATCCTCACTTTTCATGCTTTTCAACCCACTGTGCAACGTTACTGTAGAGTAGAAGGCCAAAACTGTGATACGTAGCGTTGGAAAAATTTTTACCGTGATATTTTTGGTTTTTATTTGCAATTATTTTTTAAATTTAAAATGTGTTTTATGTCGTGTTATATGTACTGTGTAAAACAATTATTATTTGTGAAAATTTAGTACAAATTTTGACCAAAAATTATTTATTAGTCCCTGAAGAGTGCTGGAAAAATACCAGCGAAACGTTGGATGATGAAAATTAAATTAATGTTTTTTATTTAAAATTAAAACGTACATGACATTAAAAGCCTAATTAGAGAATTCGAAAACACAGAAATCCAAATTTAACTTTCAATGTGTAACACCAATAGAGGTAGTTCAAAGTTTCAATGCTATTAAATCGAATGCAGTGGGCCTTGATAATATACACCCCAGATTTATAAAAATGATTTTACCATGGATTGCTCGTCTCATAATGTACTTGTTTAACTCCATATTCACCACACTAGCATCTTTCCAATGGAGTGGGAACATGCCAAAATTATACCAGTACCAAAAACGGGTAACGAATACCGCCCGACTGCAATTCTTCCATATCTCTCAAAAGTTTTCGAGCACCTTTTATACAGACAGATCTTTAGGTATTTAAACGACAACAACTTACTTACTGAGCGTCAATCCGGTTTCAGACCCAAACATAGCTGTATAACAGCTTCATCTGATGTAGTTGAGGAGATAAGAAGCAACATGGATGATTGTATTTTACAATCTTTTTCGGTTCTATTGGACCACTCAAAGGCATTTGACACATTGCACCACTAAATTTTGTGCCTCAAACTGGAGAAGTTTTTTTAACTTTTCATCATTAGCAGTTAGACTCATGTCGTCATATCTCACAAATAGATCCCAATCTGTTGCTAATGGTAGCTCCATCTCAAACTAACTGTAAGTTATAAGAGGGGTACCACAGGGCTCGATCCTTGGAAGACTACTTTATTCGATATATACCAATGATCTTCCACAACAAATTAAATTCTCTAAGATTCAGATGTACGCTGATGACATTCAGCTATATTTAAGTAGTACCAAAAGTTCCATTATTTCCGAAACTCAAGAACTAAATTATGATTTCAAACAAATTCTAAATAACAGGAAACTTACTGTAACTTTCAATAACATTATTCGCTATATATTTGGATTAAGAAAATTTGATAATGTATCCCAATACTCGTGTCATATCTTACACATGTATTTTGACAACTATAACGTATGCGGAATGAAATTGCAACAAATTTTGCAACGCTGAAAAAAAGTACTAGAGCTATTAATTTTTTACCGTCATATGGTTTCACATGTTTCTCATGTTGCTTTGACAATTTTTCAATAATTTAACATTTAATTATTTTAAAATGTCGACAAAAGAAGAACAACGTCTCGAGAAACAATTTGTGATTTTTTCAATAATCATACTAATTGGAAAACTACGGAAATTGTTTCTCATTTTGTAGAGTAAGGAGAAAATCGGTGTGTGGTAATAAAATACTGGTTAGGTACAAAACTAAAAAAACCACAAAGAGAAAGCGTGGCTCTGAAAGAAAGATCAGTTTGGCCGACTCATCGAAGAGGTCTTAGCTCAGAAAAGTTACTAAAGGTAAGATCGCTAAGTCGTATAGAGATCTTGGCAGAAAGTTTCGTTGTAAAAAAGTACCTCAAATATGGGAACACAGAAAAGGTCCAGGAAAAATAAGCCGACTGTTTCCGAAGCGCAATAAGTTGCCCAACGAAAATGAGTGAGAAGTTTAGTTAAAAATGTATTTTACGCCAAGAACAACATAATTTTCATCATGGATGATGAGTTATATTTTACGCGGGATGGCAATGAATGGCAGGGAAGGCACTTTTTCGAAGGGAAGAAACATACTGACAATAAAATAAAATATTTGGAGCATACAAAATTCCCTAAAAAAGTATTACTATGGCTTGCAATTATTCCGCACGGGATGTCGGAACCAGTGTTTTTGAATCTGGTTTGGCCTTCAATTCTGAACGATATATTGAGCACTGTTTGCCAAAAGTGAAGGATATCATAGAAAATGTGCATCGAGGCCTAAATGTGATCTTCTGGCCAGACTTATCATCTAGCCATTACGCTCGAAAAACTGTAGAAGCTATGGACATATATGTTCATACGTCCAATCGAAGATTTTTGGGCTAATTGAAAGCGAAGAGTTTATGCTGGTGGCTTTAGACCGAAAAATACAAAAAGTCTGACGGAAAAGATTAAAAAGGAACTCCTCAAAATGCCAACATCGATATTTTCAACAGCTATGGAAAAATTTCCCTAAACTGCTGCAAAGGAGATCGGATGGGACCAAATTTTTTTTTACATTAAATTAGTATTATGTATTGAATTTTTAAAAAGTGAAATAAAATTTACGTCCGTTTTAGAAAAATTTACAACAAATTATATTTTGTTGCAATTTCATTCCGCACACGTTATTAAATTAAAAGACATTATATTCCTACATAAAATTATTATAACAAAGGCTCTAAAATATCTTTTTGAACGAATAAGGTTCGCAAGATCTTCCTGAGGAAATCAAATAATTCAATTTATATACCGGGACCATGTCTCTGAATGTCAATTTTTATTCTAACTATTCGTTTCTGGAACCAACTTCCTAATTGATTTTATTTGATTTTTTAATGTTTTTTAACTGTAATTTAAAATATTTTAAATTTATATTAGGAGTTACTGATGTTAAATGTAATGAATAACTTATCTGATTCCATTACTGTAATTTATATGATACTGGGTCTTGTTGTAATGAAAAATCAAATTTAATAAATAAATACAAAATACAAATACATATACAACAAGTAAGAAAATTATAGTCGGTCTAGACCGACTATATGATACCCTATACCATGCGTTTAGAAACTCTATCTCTTAGGCCCAACTAACTGGACATAGAAAATAAGCAAAAACCAAATTTGAGTGGGATTTTTATTATTTTTTTTTGGTTGCAGATATGAAAAAGTTCATATCGGATGATATATCTATATGGGGACTAGGTCCAAAAATGGACCGATCCTGACCATGTTTGGTAAAGTGTTTTGTATTTTGCAAAAATATATACAAACAAAATTTGAGAAGAATCAGTGCAATATTTTTGTTTTTTAATAGATTTAAGTGAAGATCGGGAAGCAGCTCTATATGGGGTCAAAGGGATCATTTTTGGACTACTCATTAGTGGATGTAATGAACGCATACAAACCCAATTTGAGTAAGATCTATATGACAATTTGGATCTTATGGCAATTTATGTCGATTTCATATGGGTAATTTGTATGGGGGCTAGGTCTGAACATGGACCGATTCTCACCAATTTCAATAGCGTTCATCCCATGGCCGATAAAAGCTTATATACCAAATTTCATCAAAATATATTCATATTTGCGACGTGCAGTTTGATTACAAGCTTTACATGGACACACAGACGGACGGACGGACATTGTTAAATCAACTCATAAAGTGATTCTGATTCGATCGGTATAATTAAAGATGGGTCTAGGTCAAATAGTTTTGGTTGTTACAAACAGCAGCACAAAGTCATTATACCCAAACCACATAGTGGTATAGGGTATAAATACAGAGAGTATGAGTTAAAAGAAAGAGTTAAAAAATATTAATGTAGTGTAAAAAAAAAATTATAAACTAATAATTAATATAAAAATCTACACAAGGAAGATCAAAAATTAAATCACGTTACATAGCTGACAAACAGAAAATAATGAGAATATAACACATTAATATCAACATGTTTTGCCCATAACAAGTGCTTTATAATGACCTCCTAAACACTAGTTTAAAGGCACTTTAATGGATCAATAAAAGGTAACTTTCATCCTAAATCAAATACATTGATGATGAGCAAACTCTTCACCACATCCGGATTCGAAGAATAGAATATATTTCTCGTTTTTGATGGATTCTATCAAAATGGACATTTATGTGGCCGTTAGGTCTAAACATTCATCGATTTGCATCAATTTAAAAAAAAGTTCAATAGATCAGTGATTTACATGAACACGCCGACATGTAGAAGGATGTAGAATATATGGAAAATCATTAAAAATAGATTTTATCTGTAAAGTTTGTATAAACGCATTTTTTTTCTGTTCTTTTATACCACTAAAAAAATATGTTTTGCCAAACACCTGCTAAAGCTTACACTTTAAAATTGCACGAATAATTGCATAAATTGCAAGAAACTTATTGAAATTCAAGACACAAGTAAATACAAGAAAATTTAAATTTAGATTCTTCCTTTCAATTATTAATGCATTAATAAAGACGATTAAACAAACTATTCTTGAAAGTTCTTTAAACGAATACATAAGCGTTCAAGTTTTGTATAAATAACGATGGTTGAGGTGAGAAAATTAATCAGAAGTGATTTCGTTGCAAAAGTGAAAATATCAAAACTTTAAAGATGTTCAAATTCGTAAGTTTTATTTAGTTCTAAAAGAATTATCCATATAATCATAAGGTTAAAATATTAATATTATATTTATTTGTTCTTAGTTGTTTGTTCTAGTTGCTGCCTTGTTTGCCACTATCATGGCATCACCATCACCATTGCCTGGCCCAGCTCCAGTTGCAGCACCAAATCCTAATCCTCGTGCAGCTCCTCAATTCTATTATGGTTCACCTTATACTTATAGCGCTGGATATTATGCTTCCCCTTATTCTTACTATGGTTAAATTCTATGGTTTTTTCTGAAATATAACGTGGAATGTTGACAATTTTGAAATAAAATAAAAAAAAATTTATTTTTTAATAAATAAAAGCATTTTATGTTATTTTATATGAATAGTTAATAAACCCATTTTAAAGTTTATAATGTTGCGCTAAAATATTAGCATTGGTATATTTAGAAAAATAGTTCTAAAGGGGAGAGTCTTTCTATAAAAAACTAAGAATATGAGATTTTCGTAATAAAAACAAGGAATGTGCATTTTTGATGTCTTCAAGTCTCAGATATTTTCTGAAGAATAAAGTTCAAATTGTAACAACTTTCTTAAAGAAATTATTCAGAGTGTAAGAATTTCTTACAGACAATGTCTCAGAATATTTAATTGCTCTTATAGTTTTTTTTTGGTAAGAGTTTTCGAAAAGTGGACTCAGGATGTATGATATTTTATATAAAGCATTGTTTCAGGAAGAGGGATTAAAAAAAAAATTATGCAGAAAATATTTTCAAAATCTGAAACAATATGCTTAGTTTTAATGTTACGTGGTAGAGAAGAAAAAAGCATATATTTCTAAAATTCATAGCTACTCTCATATTTTGAGAGTTTTTCTAATATTGTTATTTATTTATAATGTACTAGCAGATTCCAGCGCTCGAAATTCTAGTGCAAATTCTAGAAAATATTATATTATTATTTAGTTAATTATTTTATAAGACAATTAACAATTCAACACTTTTTTTAAATATCGATTGCGTTATTGATTTATATTCAAAATTATTTTTAAAATCAACACAATTATTATTGTGAATGGTTTATGTCCAAAATTATTTTGCAATTCAACTCAATTATTATTGTGAACGAAGAAAACAAACTCACAAACACATTAACAAATTTAATAAATACACATATAGCATTTTATAATTTTATGTATGTGTTAGTAACAACTTGAAATCATTTTACTCCAAAAAAATGTTCCAGATGGTGCAAATTTGTAAATCTGGTGCACAGCTTAAAAGAAATACCTTGCAAATAAGATACGTTTGGTCAAAATCGGGAGAAAACTGTTAAACAAATCATCGGCCACAAGAAATCACCTTACCTATTAATGTTATAGATTTTCAGAGGATAGGAAAAAATATTCCCAAAATTTAGCGATTTTTATACCCTACACCACTTTGTGGGCAGGGTATAATGTAACTAACAAAAATTCTTTTATTATACCGATCAACTTGGAATCACTTCCTGAACTGATATAACGATGTCCATCTGGCGTCTGTCTGTGTGTCCTTTAGGTATGGGATAGTGTTTTATGTAGTTTCTATGATATTCGAAAAAAAAACTGGATGAGCCCAATAATGAGATGGGGAGGGGGTAGGACGAGGGCAAGTGCCTCCTCATCGAAAATGAGGGACCAAAAGGAAAAAATTTACAAAAAACTCCATAACTCAAGAAATTCACTTTTAGTGCGGAAAAGTGTAGGATTGACCCCCCATAATCTTTACTCTCCGACATTTTTTTCTAACACACCTACCCTATATCGGCATTTCTGAAGGTGGTTTTCATACAAAGTTTAAAATTTTATGAAATTGTAAGAAATTGGCCCCCCAGCTCCTAAGATGCCCCTAGATGGATCAAGTGTATGACCGACTCCCATTAGTTTTTTACCCCCAACATTTTTTATAACATACATATCCTCTCTCTCTCTCTTATCGTTAAAGGGGCTCCCATACAAAATTTACATTATAGATTAGGAATATAAAGAAGAAAAAGTCATATAACTGCCTAGGAGTTCCCCCTAGAGGGTAAAATGTTTGACCGACACCCATTAGTTTTCCCCCCACCATTTTCTCCAAACAGACCTGCCCCTTATCTCCACCCTTATGGGGGGCTCCCATATAAATATTGTGGGTTTATGAAATTGTTAAATTTGGCCACTACAACACCTAGGATGCTCCTAGACGGATGAAATGTATGACCGGCCGCATTTAATTTTAACTCCCCAGCCGGTTTTTTGATGTGTAAACATCTATACGCGCAGTGGGGCAAAAATCTATTTCAAAGACAAAATAGGTGTGACTTATGAGTGTATTGGTGAAAAAATTATGATATGTAATAACCTTTTTGTCGCTGTTGAAAAATAAAAAAATTAAAAATAAAAATAAGAATGGAAAATGAAAAATTAAAAATAAAAAATGGAAAATGGAAAATGAAAAATGAAAATTGAAAAATGAAAAATGAAAAATAAAAAATAAAAAATTAAAAATAAAAAATAAAAAATAATAAATAAAAAATAAAAAAAAAAAATAAAAAATAAAAAAAAAAAATAAAAAATAAAAAATAAAAAATAAAAAAAAAAAAAAATAAAAAAAAAAAAAAAAATAAAAAAATAAAATAAAAAATAAATAATAAAATAAAAAATAAATAATAAAAAAAAATAAAAAATAAAAAAAAAAAAAAAAATTAAATAAAATATAAAAAATAAAAAAAAAAAAAAAAATAAAAAATAAAAAATTAAAAATAAAAAATAAAAAATGAAAAATAAAAAATTAAAGACGAAAAATAAAAAATGAAAAATAAAGAATTTAAAATGAAAAATAAAAAATTAACAAGTAAGAGTGTTAAATTCGGCTGTTCCGAATCTTTGATACTCTCCACCTCGGTTTGAGTATTGATGATAAATGTAAACAAAATGTTGGAAAAATATGCATGCATTTCCTATATGCATGCGTTTCCGGTTATATGACATAACTTCTCGTTTAATTTAGTTTTTGCTAATTAAATAGCTCGCCCTAACCTCCATTGCAAAGATAATGGTTGTGTAGGGTCGCTATATGCATTAAATCGTGCTTTTTTGGCTTTTAACTGGCCAAATATTTCTTCATTGCGGCCATATAGGTCGGATGGAGTAACAAAATAATAACCGAAAAAAGCTCTCTCAACTCTTTTTCAAAAAATTATTGCCATATTTGGAAAACATAGAGAATAAATTTATAATAATAATCCAAAAAAAATTGTGAAAATTTATATATAAATAACATTCTCATCAAATTGCGTTTATTTATGTAACAATTTTTATGTTCTCAATTCTTAAATATCATTTGAGGTTTTATAAAATTCATTGAATTTAAATTAATGTTTTCTGTAGTCCGATTCTGTAAATTTCAACGATCCGACAATCGCAAAATATATCGACAGCTATTGTTGTTTGCACTAAGGATTAAGTGATTCACTAAGTACATACATCTTAACGACAGTCGAAAAATCTATTTTACTATTTATTTAAATTGTAAACGAGTGGCATCTCTGCCAAAATAAGCGAAAAACACAAAGAAGAATAGAAAAAACAAATTACTTCGTGTTTGACAGGATGATTTTATGTTTATGTTTAATATCTTTATTTTTTTTTTACTAATATTTCTGTTTATTTATTTGAAAATGAAATAATGAATTGAATATGCTATTTAATTTTTTTATTTATATAAAAAAGTTTTTTAATAGAAGCAAAATATTTTCACTATTTTATGATTTTTATTTATTTATTTCAACCTAAAAATTTAAGTTTTTATCGATTGAATAAACAACACAAAAATGGTTGTCGTTTAGATAACAACAACAGCTGACATTGACAATAGCGAATATCGTTTAAAAATTTTACTGATAATTTTGCTTTTCTTTTTTTAACGATTCGACTATCGTTAAAAGAAGTTACTGAAAAGCTATTAATTTCTTCTGAATGCCAATATTTTTTTTAATGTAAACATTTTTTAAATGTAAACATATTTGGTGTTTTTTTTTGGAATTTGATGCAATTGATGTCTTCTAAATTAAAAATTATTATTTCCGACGTTTTGATATGATGTTCTGAAATTCAATTAATATTTTATAATTTATAATTGGAAATTTTAATTCCAGTTTTTAGAATTGATATTTTCTAAAATTTGAATGGAAAATTTAAAAAATGGAATTTTGTATTTATGTGAATAATACTGCTTTAGTAATTATAAACAATTTTTAAAAATTAGATGTAATCGCAATCAGATATTTTGTAGGTAAAGCAGAATAATAATTCTATATAACTATGTAGAACTGTTTTGAAAGCAAAAAACTCTTTGATAACTCGGTAACTCTATTTTGTAAAGACAACAAAAAGTTAATATGCCAAACTTATGTTCATATTTGTAAAATAATAATGAAAAAACGTTTGAAATAAAAGACCAGCCCGTGTGTACTCTTAACATTGTTCTGTATGATATCCAGTTGAAAATGTTAACATTCATGTTAAAATAGAAATAACTATTGCAAAACTAATTAGAACAAACAAAAATTGTGGCGCCATCTACTGTGGCATAGTCACGCTGAGCAAAATGAAGTGACACTCTGTTAATGCAGAAGAAATGTATTTTCCCCACAACAAAATATTGCAGAAATTTATGTAAATAAAATAATATACCGATTTATTTCTAACATGCAGTTATTATGGATATAAATATATAGAATATATGTATATTATTTGTATTATTTAACATGTGTATGTACATATGCAAATATTACACACAAAAAGTACAACATCAAACGTTATTTTTGTGTTTTCCTCTTTAAATAAATTAATATATAAATTTTTTTTTGCTAAATTTACATTGTTTTTTTTATTAACAACTCAGTACATATCATAGCATTATTTGCTTTAGATGCTGGTGAATTTTTATGCCCTTTATATTAACTCGTAGTGTCTGCTTGCCGAAAAAATTTTGGATCGATTTAACCCCTTTCCCGTGACCCAATCGATCTGAAATTTTGCAGGCAGGCTCATGGCAATGACAAAAATGATCCAGTAAATTTTTTTAGTGATGCCAAAACAATGGAAACTTTAAAATTTTTCTACCAGGTTGATAAAAAAATGTACAAAGGGTTAGTTTTTATTATATTATTACCACAACGACCACAAAAACAACAAGTCCAGCTATGACAACAATACAACATTTAGAATAACAACAAGAACAATATAGAAACATCATATTTTTCATTTTTTTTTACTTTTTCAGAGATTGCCCTGGACTTGTTCCACCGATTTTAATGATTTTTGAAATAGGAATCTTCCCATGAATTTGTTGAATCATTCTCACTAAAAATGATCGCCTTAGCTATCCTATTGAGGGCGTGATCGTGACAAGAACAACATAGAAAATTATATTTTTTTTCAAGACTTTTTTAGTTCTTCATTCAAATCTCGTGCCCTAATTTACCGATTTGGACGATTTTAAAGAGCAAGCTTTTCAGGATGTTAATGAATAATTTTCTATGTCAGCGAGCACCCTAGCTACCCGATTGATGCCGCCATCGTGATTTCCACAGACGGACAGACGGACATCGCTATATCAACTCCGGTTGTTATAAGGATCACAAATATATATATTTTATGGGGTCCAAAATTTTTTTTCTAATTATTACAAACGGAATGACGAGGCATGGGATGAACGCTTTTGAAATTGGTGAGAATCGGTCCATGTTTAGACCTAGCCCCCATACAAATTACACATATGAAATCGACATAAATTGCCATAAGATCCAAATTGTCATATAGATCTTACTCAAATTGGGTTTGTATGCGTTCATTACATCCATTAATGAGTAGTCCAAAAATGATCCCTTTGACCCCATATAGAGCTGCTTCCCGATCTTCACTTAAATCTATTAAAAAACAAAAATATTGCACTGATTCTTCTCAAATTTTGTTTGTATATATTTTTGCAAAATACAATAGACTTTACCAAACATGATCAGGATCGGTCCATTTTTGGACCAAGTCCCTATATAGATATAGCATCCGATATGAACTTTTTCATATCTGCAGCCAAAAAAATTAATAAAAATCCCACTCAAATTTGGTTTTTGCTTGTTTTCAATGTCCAGTTAGTTGGGCCTAAGAGATAGGGTTTCTAAACGCATGGTATAGGGTATCGTAAAGTCGGTCTAGACCGACTATAATTTTCTTACTTATTTGTTTTGATTTGTGAATTGGCTATAATTGATTAGCATACTTTTAGCGTCTTTATTTAATGAAAAAAATAAAATTTCCTAGAATTGGCGCTCGAATTTCGAGGGCTGCAATCTGCTAGTTGAGTTGAATAGGTTATACAATATATATTCATAGGTTGATTTGGTATTTTCCAATATTTACCGCAGCACTTGTGAAATATTATTTTCGCAAATCCCAGGTACCAATATTGTCCACCCAAGTTTTAATAGAAAAAGGTTTGATGCACCACGTGTTTATTCTTGTGGTAAAAATTTTAATTTTTTGCAAATCACAGGTAAACAAAAGCTATTTCATAGGAAAGGGTAATAATAATATACATCAAGACAAAAGGTTTTTTATACCCTGTACTACTATGTGGTAAGGGTGTAATGAATTTGTGCTGATGTTTGTAACTTCCAAAAATTTTATCGACTCAGGTACACTTTCTGTAACACTTTCTTAGTCAATTTAGCGATGTCCGTCCGTCCTTCCTTCCGTCCATCCATCTGTCCGTTCAGCTGTGTGTCCATTAGAGTGGTCCTACGTTATATGGACATTATTCAAATTGCGATCTTGGGGAGCGGCGGGGTCCAGTTTGTTTCCATTCTATATGAAACTTATACTTATTATTTTTGAAAACTCCTTTTTCAAGTTTTAAAAAATTTTCTTAAACTAAATTTAAAAAAATGGATTTGGCACTTCAACGGTTTGTTAAATTCATGTTAGATATTAACTGTGTGAATTTTTAGGTAAGTACCTATGCCAGAATTTTTTTGGCAAGGATTTTATTTATGTGGATTTCGAGAAAAATGGGATTTTGGTGAAATATTCGGTATATGTAATCTTTCTAAATTCTTCATATCAAAAATTAATCAGTTCTCTACTTTTAAATACTATATTTTATCTTAATAGCCTAGCGTTTCGGAAAAAAATAATATGACCCCATATACCCTTTTTGAACTGGGGTCACATATGACCCAAAGCCAATAAAAGACAAGCTAATAAAAAACGAATTTTTCTATTAAACCCGATGAAATCACTGTTAAGAATTTAAGAAATATAATTCGTTTATTTTTTGACGCAGTGCTCAGTGCTCCTGGGATCAAAAATATCCATTGTGATATATTTTTGGTGCAATTGTCTGCTTATTGCTCGCGTATATAAATTAAAACAACTTTTTTTCGAAATACGCAAAAATAAAATCCTTGTCAAAAAAATTCTGGCCTAGGGATTTACCTAAAAACTCACACAGTTAATCTCTGACATGTATTTAACAAAATCCTTAAGTGCCAATTCCATTTTTCTAAATTTTGTTAAAGAAAATTTTTTAAAACTTGAAAAAGGAGTTTTCAAAATCTTATCAAGAAGATTTCTCATTTCTGTCTCAATGCGCAATAGGTTAACAACGTGGTAATAAAACAATACTTCATATCTGCGTAATTCGTAATTGTCAGTACAGATACCGAAAGGAAAGTGGCTTTAATCAATTTCTTAAAGTTGATAAGAGTGCCGTCAAATTTCTTGACCTAGTGTTTTTTGGCGCAAAAGTGCTCTGCGGTATTTGCCATTTCTTGGCGAGTTTTTATCCGATTTTGAAGTTATATAGTTTTTTGAAGAGATAATTTAGTACTGATATCGATTCATATAACAACGATTCATATAACCAATTAAATTATAGAACGAAGTTTTCGTAAAATCTGAAAAAAAGTCATATTTTCCCAATATAAACACACTTGAAATTTTCATCGATTTCCGGCGCGACCTTTCTTTATCCGATTGTCACCAAACTTCACATTTTGTAGTTTTTTATCTCCCCAAAATCGCATTTTAATTTTTAAGGACCACTCTAGTGTCCATGTAAACCTTGTAATCAAACTGCAGGTCGGTTCATATTCAGACCTAGTCCCCATACTAATGACCCATATGAGATCGACTTAAATTGCCATAATATCAAAATTATTTTAAAGATCTCGGTCAAACTGGGTTTGTGCATATTTATTACAACCATTTATCAGTAGTGCTAAAATAAATCCTACACACAGAAAAAGTTTCAATGTGGCGTGGCTACTGAACTTAACTACCAACCGAATTGCGATAATGCTAATAAACGATTTTCGGGTTTACAATTCCATTGATTACAATTCTATTGCCTTAAGAGTAAATATATTATCATAATAGAAAATTTGCAGATGATATTAAATTTCTGTTGATACAATCGAATATACAGTTGTTCCACTTTAGAACAATTCGGTTGCCAAATATTTTTTCTGTGTGTGTAAGACAATTCTTTGTCATAGCCCTCATATGAAGCTGATTCCCGATCTTCACTAAAATCTTTTAAAAAAACGAAAATATTGCAACGATTTTTCTCATATTTGGTTTTTATAGGTTTTTGAAAATTATAAATGTCTTTACCACATATGGTTAGAAGCGGTCCATTTTTCGACCTAATCCACAAATAAATATAATATCCGTTATGAACTTTTTCAGAAAGTGGTTCTGAGTTTGTCGATATTTTTGGTTGTTACACACATAAACATAAACTCATTAGCGCTTGTTTATGCAATTTTCTGGAACGAACACGCTTTTCAGTTAATTTGTGTCAGTTTGGTAACGTACGGGAGGGAACACCACTATTATGATTTCAGAATGTAAAACTTTTTTGTAGGACTATAATATTATATTTTTTTTTATAAAAACATATCTCAGTATTTGAAAACTTTTTAATAAAGTATTTTTTTTTTTTTTTAATTGAGTCTTGAAAATAATCTTTGAATCTAGAAATCTTCCAAAGAAAAATGTATCATAGATCAGAAAAGTTCACAAATTTAATAATTTTTTTAATTTCTATTCAATTAAAATAACGTCAAATAATTTTAAAGAACTTTTTATTTATCATTTTTTTTTTATTTAAAAATTGCCCAGTTATTTTTCAAAGTAAATTTCCAAAAATTCCATAAAACTTAACCATAGTAAGCATAGGGGGAAGCATAATATCCATCGCTATAAGGTGAGCCATAATAAAATTGAGGAGCTGCGCGAGGATTAGGATTTGGTGCTGCAACTGGAGCTGGGCCAGGCAATGGGGATGGTGATGCCATGGTTACAGCAAACAAGGCAGCAACGAGAACAAACAACTGTAAATATTTAGAAAATTCATTAGTTTAAATCTTCCCGAAATCTGTTTTTCTTGCTTTTCTTAAAACTTACGAATTTGAACATTTTGATATTAAGTTTTAATAGTTTTGGTTTTGATGTCTTTACTTTTGCAAATTATTTGCTTTTGATACATTTAAAACCGTTTCGTCTGGTATTTATATCAAAGTTGTGCAATATTGCAATCATTTGAAGAATTTTAATGAATCATTGTTACCCGTCTTCAAGAATTAAAATTAAGAATAATCTAAATTTAAATAAGTTATACTATTTTGTGTTTTGAATTTAAATTTAGAATTTTGTTTAGTTTTTGAGTGGAACGGCCGGACATCGTTAAATCAATCAAGAAAAAGATTCCACATTGATGGGATTAATAAAAGTTTTAAACCAAGTGATATTGGTTGCAACTACCACAGAGTGGTTCAGGCCAGATCATTGAAATTATCATGTTCGATTGACTGATGTAGGCTGTCCTTCAAGTGTTTTCATATTTTTCGAGAAGTTTCTACAAAGTAAATACTAATAAGATCTTAAACATTCAAGACTTCATTACAATATTTGAAATACTTTTACTTTTCATGCCTATTTTACATAATAACGTATAATTAAAAAAAAAAATTCTTGAAAACGCATTAAGAATGCTTAATGAAGCTACAAAAATAATTTTCAAACCATGTTTGTCGGTGTAAGTATATAATTTGTTTGCTAACAAATAAATAAACTATTAAGACATAAATATAGCAATAACAACTGTCAACACAATGACTACTAATATAGTGGTACACAAAACTAAAAATAAATACAGCTACTTACTTACATACATACATACAAACAGACATACAGACTAACTTGTGTACACTTACTAGAAAAAGTATCCGTACACCTAAAATTAAAATTATCATACTACAAAAAATAAAATATAAGAAAAAAGAAATAAAAATTTAAAAATCGACTGTCTTGAGTTTTTGATACCCCTACCCGTGTTCTAGACTCAATTTTATAATCAAGTTTATCAACACTAAGAGTCAGAAATGGCTAGATTTAAAATTATAATGGCTAGATATTTTACAATGATTTTTAAAATAAATAAATTAATTAACAAAAAGTAAGAAATCATAGTCGGTCTACATCGACTATGCGATACCCTATACCATGGTTTAGAGATCCCATCTGTTCGGTCCAACTAATTCGATATCGAAAATAAGCACAAACCAAATTTGAGTGGCATTGTTATTAATTTTTTGGCTGCCGATATGAACAAGTTTATATCGGATGCTATATTTATATGGGGACTAGGTCGAAATGTGGATCGATCCTGACCATATTTGGTAAAGTCGTTTATATTATGAAAAAATATACACAAACCAAATTTGAGAAAAATCTGTGCAATATTTTTGTTTTTTGATAGATTTAAGTGAAGATCGGGAAGCAGCTCTATATGGGGCCTTGATAAGAATTGTACTGTAGGAATAATTTTTGGACTTCTGATTAACGGATATAATAAATACATACAAACCCAATTTGACTGAGATCTATATGATTATTTGGATTTTATGGCAATTTATGTCGATTTCATAGGGGACATTTGTATGGGGACTAGGTCTGAGGATGGACTGAATTTCACCAATTTCAATGGCGTTCATCCTATGGGCGATGAAAGCTTATATACAAAATTTCATCACAATATATTCATATTTGCGACCTGTAGTTTGATTACAAGGTTTACATGGACACACAGACGGACGGACGGACATCGCTAAATCGACTCAGAAAGTGATTCTGAGCCGATCGGTATAATAAAAGATGGGTCTAAGTCAAATATTTTTGGTAGTTACAAACAGCAGCACAGAGTCATTATACCCAAACCACATAGTGGTATAGGGTATAAAAATTCTAGGCATGTTCAGGCTTTGTTAATTGAAGGCAAATAATAAATGCAATGCGCATACATGTAAATACATACAAATAAAATTGCAACAACAAGCAAGCAACAATTATGTTTATCAACTTATCTAATATAACAAACACACTGTGGCGATACCGATTTAAGCTAATATGGCACGTGCAGTATAACCATACATACACACTCATGCAGCAATTGCTATAAACACAACGACCACAAAAACAACTACTATTACAGTTATGACACAAAATGAAAAATTTTGAAAAAACAACGATATCAAGAACAGCATAGAAAAATCATATTTTTGCAAGCCTTTTTTACTTTTCCATTGATATCTCGGGACTTATTGAACTGATTTTGATGATTTGAAATAGCGGCCTACATATGGTATCAATGAATTATTTTTAATAAAAATGATTAACCCAGCTAACCTATTGAGGGTGTGATCGTGATTTCCACAGACGGACAGACGGACATAGCTATATCAACTCCGCTTGTTATAAGGATCACGAATATGTGTAATTTCTGGGGTTCAGATTTTTTTCTAATTATTAAAGACGAAATGGTAAACTTGCACACTGGTGTAAACTAAGCGGAATTATTATATTATACAATAAATTGTTAATTTATATGTTAGTTTTTTTTAAAATTTAATTAAGTTTTATTGCCTTTAACAACTTTTATGCAGGTAACGAACATACAAAAATGAAAAAAATCACAAGAAAAAGTATTCGTACATTTATAATATTAATACAAAAGAAACTATACAGTAGACTCGCGGTAACGTGAACTATTAAAAACCGAGCGTGTTCACGTTTGCGAGGTTGTTCCTGTTTACGAAGGTGTAATTCTTTAAATTTTCCAAATAAATTAGACAGTTTTTTAACTCAAATTACTATGTACATATGTATATACCTATTTCTTTTATTTCGGATTGTAAATACCTGTAATTCATATGTTCATGTTTTGATAAGAAACAAAATGTGCATTGAAATTATTGGAAAAAATGGATTATCTTTTTCTGGATTTTCTTTTTTGCAAATTACTGAACACGGCCTTTTCGCGGAGACGTTTAAGTACGCTGATATCTGTTGGACTTATGTTTTCATCTTCCGCCCATTCCAAAGCTTTATTGCTTCATTAGGCTCTATTCTTGGATGTGCTCTTTCCAGAATACTGTCCTCGCTTTCACTTTCATCACTAGTTAAAACCTCATTCGTTTCGGTTTCGTGTGGAAAATCTTCAGTGCATTCATGGATGTCAGCAAATGAAAAACTAACCTGCAAGTACACAATTTGAATCAAATGAGTTATTGTAGGGAAGAAAAGGTTCAAACCTCTGGATTAATTGTATGAAACAGTTCTATTGTGCATTCTTGTTGGGAGTTAATTTGTGAACAAATCCTTTCTCTCAAAATAGCTAATGGGATATCCTCTTCACAGTCTTCTTCGTCTCTTATAGAGCTTAAAATGTTCGTCCAGCATTTAGCTATGGTTTCCTTTTCAATATGTTGCCAAGCTGAATCTAAATAGTCAACAGCGTACCTTAAAGTCAGTTTCTTTAGGGCTTCAATAACATCAGACCATGTGGCTACAATTAATGCCAAAAGACTGTTTCTGTAGAATAGTTTTGTAAGTCGTATGGCATTTTGATGCGCGGCATGACACTGCAGTTATTAACTCGTCGTCTGATCACAATTCATTTTCGGGAGGATGAGATGGAGCATTATCTATCAACAGCAGAGCTTTATTGGGCAATCCTTGCTCTTTTAAAAACTTCCGGACCTACAATAATAAGAAATACACATGCAAAAGTTTGAAATCACTAAAACTGTTTTTTTACCTGTGGTACGAACGAATGGTGAAACCATTGTTTAAAAATGGCAGCTGTCATCCATGACGATTTGGAGCAATTGTAGACAACAGGAGATTCAAAATTTCTAAAAGAGCGAGGATTATTTGCCTTTCCACACACAAGTTTTACTTTATGTGCCCCTGTTGCGTTTGTACAAGCTAGAAAAGTGACACGCTGTTTTTCCATTTTTCTTCCAGGAGCATTTTTTTCTTGAGATGATACGTATGTTCTGTCAGGTAGCAGCTTCCAAAATATTCCCGATCAGTCTGCATTATATATTTGATTGTGAGACAGACCTAGCTCTTCAATTTTGGCTTGCTGCTTGTTTTTGAATGGGTCCACAAATTCAGTTATAGAAGATAACTTTTCTCCACTTATTTTAATAAAACGCACACCATAACGCTTCTTGAACCGTTGCAACTATCCGTCACTCGCATTAAAATCGCTTTGAGTTTCTTTAATTTTTGAATGAAAAACTTTTTGATTTTTCTTTAATTATCAACGGTACAGCGCTTTTTCCATTTTAGGAAGTTCAGAACACTTCAAAGTCTTCCGCATTCCAGGTCCAGAAAATGTATTGTTAACATATTTTAAAATTTTCTCTTTTTATTGTTGATAGCGCAAATTGTTGACTTTTCAACACTATACTGCTTTGCTAAGCTAGTTATGCTTGATCCTCCTTTTAATTTTTCTATTACATCCACATTTTCCTTTAAAGACGAGAATTTTGGTAGTTTTTGCGACATTTTTCACGAATAACTTTAGATTAGATCATGTCAAGTCAGCAGTGCGCACTAAACTAAATGCCAATCCACATCGATCCATGCCAGTATACGCATGAGCAATCATTTGCGGGTATGCCCCGTTTTATAAACACGATTCGCATAACCAAGATACGTAGAAAAGTAAACAACGTTTTTTATGTTGAATGTATTTTAAATTTGTTCACGTTATAGGGCTTTCTCACCGTGTTCACGCTCAGTGTAAAAAAAATTATGTTCATGTTAGCCGATGTTCACGCAAGGCGGTGTTTTTGTTATCGCGAGTCTACTGTATTTACATTAATTTTAACTGATAGTATATCCCTTACACTTTTTGACCTCTGCCAGCCGATTTGGCATCGACTAAACCAACTTTAAGGTATCATCGTTATTTATTTTGCACAACTCATCCAAAATGACGCTTTTTTATGTTGACGGATTCTAGGTTCCACTATATCCCACAAATCCTTTAAAGGATTAAGATCGGACAATTGGGTTTGTGGCTTAAATTAATTTTTAGTATTGTAGAGCAATCACAGCTTGACATTTTGCGCCGTTTGTTTTGCATCATTATCCTATTGGAACCAAAAATCTTCTCCAAGACCCAGTTGTTGCGCGCTTTATTTTAAATTTTGTTTTAAAATATTTATATATCCAATTTGATCCATTAAAGACTCATTAAATACGCATTTACCAACCCCATGGCCAGCCATGCAACCCCTGTTATGGCACCTTCACCATGTTTAACCGTTGGCCATATTTATACCCTATACCACTATGTGGTTTGGGTATAATGACTTTGTGCTGCTGTTTGTAACAACCAAAAATATTTGACTTAGACCCATCTTTAATTATACCGATCGAATCAGAATCACTTTCTGAGTTGATTTAACAATGTCCGTCCGTCCGTTCGTCCGTCCGTCTGTGTGTCCATGTATACCTTGTAATCAAACTGCAGGTCGCAAATATAAATATATTTTGATGAAATTTGGTATATAAGCTTTTATTGGCCATGGAATGAACGCTATTGAAATTGGTGGGAATCGGTCCATGTTCAGACCTAGCCCCCATACGAATTCCCCTATGAAATCGACATAAATTGCCATAAGATCCCGATTGTCATATAGATCTTACTCAAATTGGGTTTTGTATGCGTTCATTACGTCCATTAATGAGTAGTCCAAAAATGATCCCTTTGGCCCCATATAGAGCTGCTTCCCGATCTTCAGTTAAATCTATTAAAAAACAAAAATATTGCACTGATTCTTCTCACATTTTGTTTGTATATATTTTTGCAAAATACAAGAGACTTTACCAAACATGATCAGGATCGGTCCATTTTTGGACCTAGTCCCAATATAGATATAGCATCCGATATGAACTTATTCATATCTGCAGCCAAAAAAATTCATAAAAATCCCACTCAAATTTGGTTTTTTGCTTATTTTCTATGTCCAGTTAGATGGGCCTAAGAGATAGGGTCTCTGAACGCATGGTATAGGGTATCGTATAGTCGGTCTAGACCGACTATAATTTTCTTACTTGTTTTTCTTTATTTAATGTAGTTTCACTTTTTCGCTAAACTGATTTTTTTCCCTTAACGCCGAAAATTCCAATCGCTTTCATCTGAAAATAAAACACTTTCCCAAAATTCTGGGGCCTTATTTGCGAAGTCCATGAGTTTGTTACTACCAAAAATATTAAACCCATCTCCTGCTATAGCGAGTGACTCTGTCACTCTTTCCGTCTGTACGAATGTCTAAGTAAACCTTGTAATCAAACTACAGGTCGCTAATATTAATATATTTTGATGAAATTTTGTATCTAAGCTTTCATCGGCCACAGAACGAATGCTATTGAAATCGGTACATGTTCAGACCTATTGACCCCTATGACATCGACTTAAGTTCTCATAAGAACTAAATTATTATACAGATCTCGGTAGAATTTGGTTTGCGTGTGTTTATTACATCTACTGAACACTAGTCCAAAAATTAAACGCTGTGCTGGAGAGTTCTTAGTCATAGCCCTTCATAGCTGCTTCCCGATCTTCACTTAAATCTATCAAAAGACAATAATAATGGACAGATTTTTTTAAAATTTGGTTTTTATATGATTTTGCAAGTTTCTACCAAATATGCTCAGGACCGGTCCACTTTTTGAACCTAGTCCCCATATAAATATAGCATCCTATATGATCTTATTAATATCTAAGGGCAAACAAAAATAAATAACAATGCCCATGAGATGCCCACTTGTTTCGAGCAAAAAGCGCAAAATAGTAGCCCAAAAAAGTTAGAAGGCGCTTAATTATAATGCAGAGTCGATCTCATCCCTCATATAATTAAATTTTCCCAAGTACGTTATTTAAATATAGTTCATAAATATAAAATTGTGTCTAACATGAAAATTGTTTAAAAATTCAGTGTTTTTTTTTTAAATGAAAAAATGCGCTGTTTGTGTAGTCAAAAAGTGCTAAATCTATCGCGAAAAGCGCTAACTTGGCATCGCTGACAATGCCATTCAAATTTGGTTTATTCTTATTTTCTATGTCCAATTATTTGGTTCTAAGACCCTCTCTCTGTGAACACATTGTATAGGGTATAGGGTATCATATAGTTGGTTCTTCTATTGATATTGGGCCATGGTAATCAGATTTCTTTTATATTTTACAAAAGGCTTCTCTTTTATTTTATAACTAATTTGGGAAGCAATTATTTGCGGAGTTTGTTTTACATTTCGCACTCAGAGTAATATGACCTTCCATATTACTTTGACCAGAACGAGATTTTCAACGACGTACTGCACTGAGGAGTGGCTTCTGCCTATGATCACTAAAAGATTTATCCTCTTTTTTAAGCTTTAGGATAATTTTTCTCTCACCAGAACCGTTTTCTTTGAATTTGGGACACATCTAAACGAAAAGTAATTGAGTCAAATAAACTTTATACAAACAGAATTGTCTTCTGCAAAAATAAAATCAATGTTACAAAACTATATATCGTTGTATAATTCATGTAATTCTCCTAATTGCAAATGTATGAATACTTTGTCGGGCCTTATATTTTCAATAATGCAAATTTAATTAGAAACAATTTGTCCCTGTGTCAATTTATAAAAAGTTCGTAATTCAAGAAAATTTTATTAAATTTTTATTAATATTTGAAAATTTCATCTGCAAGTGTACGAATACTTTTTCTAGCAAGTGCACATATTTTGTCATATTTAATACTCGTCCAGTATACACAGATCGCGATACGTATATATTTCCATACAAGTTTGGAATGACAAAGCATTTCACGGCATACAGACCTAAAGAAAATATTTTGCTTTAAAAAGCAGCTCATAACAGATAAACAAAAACGATGTTATGGGTATGATACCCTATGGAACAGAAAATAGGTGAATTAGTGCGTTTCAACGACGATGTATGAAAACAAATCCGAATACTCTATTCGATCATAAGCACCTTTAAACCGTAAAATATTTGATTTTTTTTAAATAGTCTTGCTTAGGAGTTTTATCAAGATTAAAACAACGAAGAGGAAAAAACTGAAACATTGAAGCGTTAATAAATAATAATATTATACCAAATAAAACTCTCAAAAGTTGATTTAAATTACCAATTATACGATACCCTATACCATGTCTTTCGAGAAAGGGTCTTAGGTGCAACTAATTAGATATAGAAAATAAGCATAAACCAAATTTGAGTGGCATCTATAATATTAATAGGCTAGGCGATTTCTTGTGACCGATGTTTTGTTCTACCCTTTTATCCCGATTTTGACCAAACGTATATTATTTGAAGGGCATTTCTTTTAACCGAATTTCGAGCGCTGGAATCTGCTAGTTGTTATTAATTTTTTTGTCTTCGGATTTGAAAAAGTTCATATCGGAGGCTATACTTCTTTTTATGGAAACTATATTTGGTAAAGTCACTTATTTTTGGCAAAAACATATATAAACCAAATTTGATGAAAATCTGTGCAATATTTTTGTTTTTGATAGATTTAAGTGAAGATCGGGAAACAACTTTATATGGGGCTAATAAATCTTCAACACGGTATATTTATTGGACTACTGACTACTGATTAATGGGTGTAATAAATACACGCAAACAAAAACTGACAGATATCTATAAGATAACTTGGAGCCCAGGCAGCTTAAATCGATTTGAATGAGTACTAAGTCCAAACATGCACCGATTTTCACATCTTAAATAGCGTTCGTCCTATGGCCGATAAAAGCTTATATACTAAATTCCATCAAAATATATTCATATTTCCGAATTGATTATAAGGATTACATGGACACTTAGACGGACGGACGGACAGACAGATGGTCGGACATCACTAAGTCGACTCAGAAAGTGATTGGGTGTTGATCGGTGTAATAAAAAATGATTCAAGATAGTTTATAACATTAGCAAAAACTAATTATACCCTGACCATATAGTGGTATAGGGTATAATCATCGGTGCATTTGTTTTTTATAAATCCACAAGAGTAATCGAGCTGAGATGTACACTAGGGTGGTTTGGTCTCCATACAAAAAAAAGTTGAGTTTTTTTTTCCCCAGGATTAAAGATTAGTTAGAAAACATTCGGAAAACATTTTTTTTCTGTTTTGCCACGCCCTTGCATGTAGCCCTTTTGTTTTTTGTTCATGGTAGTTCCAGAGAAAGCACTTTAAACATGGTACGGATACTGGCTAAGCAGATGAAAGGTATTAATGTGTGTCATATAAATGCTCAGAGCCTAAATAACAAAATTGATGAATTCAGATTGACATTTGAAAACTCATCTGTGGATGTTATTTGTGTGTCAGAGACTTGGTTCGTAAAAGATACGCCTGACAGTCTGTGTAATTTAAATGGTTATGTTGTATTCAGAGCTGATCGTAAAACACATGCTGGTGGTGTTGCAATATATATTAGGGAAGGTATTAAATGTAATTTTAAATGCAGATCTAATGAAGGTGAGGTAATTGATGAAATCGAATATTTGTTTGTAGAGGTTATTTCTGAAAACAACAAAATGCTTATAGGATGTATATACAGGCCACACCGTGATACTGTGATCACTTCTTTTATGGAAGTATTAGAGAGGTTGACGATCACCTACATGGATTTGTTAATTGCAGGTGATTTTAATTGTAATCTTCTGTGTGACACTTATGTCTCAGAAAAAATGGAAACCATTGGTCTCACATCATTAAACTACACGATGCCTAAACACTATACATCAACAGCAAGTACTTTACTTGACCTTTTTTTTGTTAACGCTTTAAACAAAGTATTGTTGTACGACCAACTATCGGCCTCATGTTTCTCGAAACACAACTTAATTTTCACGACATATGACTTTATTTTAAATAATGAAACACTATCAGTTACATATCGTGACTTTAATAATGTCAATTACAATGTTTTGGCAGAACATATTTCTTTAGAAAATTGGTCGTCCATTTATCATATGACTTCTGTTGACCATCCGTTGTCCTTCTTGAAGAATAATATCTCATACTTATTTGATATTACTGTACCTAAGATAACGAAGAACATTAGGACCTATACAAGATCGTGGTTTACAGCACATATTAAACAACTGATTGGTCAAAGAGATAATGCGTTTTCACGTTGGAAAAAATTTAAGTTACCTAAACTTAAAGAAGAATATCGAAATCTTAGAAGAGAAATTACTCGTGAAATTCGTAGATCAAAGTCTGAATATTATGGCCGCCGTTTTGAAAATGCAATTAACACCAAACGGAAATGGAAAACTATTCGGGAAATTGGAATTGGCCGAACTAGTAATAGGAAACCTTGCGAACTCACTCCTGATGACTTAATTCAGCTTTTACTAATTTACCCACTGTTCAATGTCAACCTCCTGCACACAATACAATCAATAACCTAGTGATTTCTGATAATGATAGTCCATTTGATTTTCAATGTGTTAGCAATGATGAAGCACTTAGCCATAAAATCAAATGCAATTGGATATGACAACATGCACCCTAAATTTATCAAAATTATCCTTCCTATCCTCTTACCATACATAACTTACATATATAATACGATCCTTACCACCAGCGTGTTTCCAACACAATGGAAGCATGCAAAGATTATTCCTGTGCCTAAGACAAACTCTGAGTTTAGGCCCATATCAATACTACCATTCTTTTCTAAGGCTCTTGAGAAGATAATACATAAACAGATAAACGAATACCTAAAACGATTTGGGCTATTATCGCAAAAGCAATCAGGCTTTAGGCAAAAACATAGTTGTACAACTACTTTAATAGATGTTGCAGATGATATTCGTCATGCCATTGATGGTGGAAATATTTGCTTTTTAGTCCTTCTTGATCATTCTAAAGCCTTCGACATAGTTGATCACTCAATACTTTCAACAAAACTTAGCCGGCTTTTTAATTTCTCCGAGTGTTCAAAGAAACTTATTGAATCCTACCTGGTAAACCGTGTTCAGTCAGTCTTCCTTAATAACCAATTTTCGAGACCACTACATGTACCTAAAGGTGTTCCGCAAGGCTCAATTCTAGGCCCTCTTTTATTTTCAATGTACGCCAATGATTTGCCAGATCATGTAAAGTATTGTAAAGTACACATGTACGCCGATGACGTCCAAGTATATCTTTGCAGTCCACTAATATCTTCCAGAGAAAACGTAGCAAAACTTAATGATGATTTAAATAATATTTATAACTGGGAAACTGCTAATGGACTTTGTCTGAATCCCCTCAAGTCCAAATGTCTCATCATGCACAAGAAAACTTTACGCCATAATCTAGATTTTGATATTGTTCTCAACAATCAGAGAATTGAAATTGTGTCCTCATCAAAAAATCTGGGTATTGTTTTAATGACACACTTAGTTGGAACAATCATGTAAACGTTGTGGTAGGGAGAACGTATGGTATGCTTCGGACGCTTTGGGCGACTCAATCTTGCACTTCATTAAATATAAGAATAATACTTGCAAAATCTTACCTAATGCCGGTTTTATTATACGGGTGTGAAATTTTTGCTTTATGTGACTCAACTAGTAAGAGAAAACTAAATGTGACCTTCAATAGTATTATAAGGTATGTTTATGGATTAAACAGACTTGATCGTATTACCTCGTTTTCAACAAGACTATATGGTATGTCGTTTGATAATATTTTAAAATTAAAGGTGCTAGTCCTATTACACAAAATTATATATCAGAAGAAATCATCATACCTTTTCAACCGCTTAACCTTTTCAAGATCCAATAGAGGGAGAAAGCTTGTACCGATAAGATATCGTAGTAAAATTTCTGAATGGCAGTTCTATTTTAATGCCGTTTATCTCTGGAACTTACTACTAAATCAGACACAGAAAATCAACAACGCAATACAGTTCAAAAACAAAATAACTGCTAGTTTTTTAATGCAAATTAAAATTGTTTGTCACTTATTGTTTTTAATACACCAACGTTATTTCAACCATTTTTCTCTTTTTTTTCTTTTTTTTTAATCAAAATTTTTACCATTTGATTCTTTTATTGTAAATTATGTCAAACTTATTCATTTATTTAGTTCTTTATTTTTTTTATTTTTTTTATTTACTTTATATAATTATACAATTTATTTAAATATTTTTGTATACCGTTACTTGTTTTTCTTTAAAATTCCCATACTATAATATAAAAGATGTAAATCTTGTTGTATGGGAAGAACAAATAAAATAAACTAAACTAAACTAAACTATAACATGTCACATATCGTTGTGCATGGTTTCATTATGGCTACATTTCTTTCTCTAATAATTTCTTAATCCGACGTCAAAAATTTTTCCGACTCTCAGTATCTCGATTCCTACCCACCCTAAAGCATGAAGGGGCATCTCCAACTAATCTTTAATCCTAGGGTAGGACAAGGTCAACGTTTTTTTTTTTTGGCGAACAACCCTAATATACACCATAGGTTTGATAGGGTCTATTCTGTTTTTTTTAAATATTATTTAGTGCTATAATAGAGAGTTGTAACTTTATCTGATTATATTAGATCGAAAGAGTCTTCTAATATACTGGTAAAATAATATTAGAATATGATATACCTCTCTATAGAACAGCTTCAGCGTATAGACTTCTTAAAAAAAATTATCTCAGAATTTGAAAATATACTCAACTCTTCTGGTAGGGTTATACCAATGTATTGCTGGAATCCACGCTTGTGGTATTGGTAAAGCATATTTCCTTTAACAATAATGAAGTTAAAGAAGAAGCAATTCATGTTAGAAATTAATCAATTAATTAGTTTAATGGCTTTCAAGAAAAATAATTGATTCAAACGACGTTTTTTGTATTTATCGAAAGGGTTGCCTTTTAAACGCACTGTCATACTACGCTCACTTTTTGATATTTATGACCAGTATACTGTTTATTTTATCCGGGCAGTGTAAATCTTGCATAAGGTCCTCGAACACTCCATGTCTGGGGTATGTCGGATTCCTACTGACTAAAGCCACCTCCCCCTTGGTTCCTGCGAGACTACCTGCTAATTTATTATCAAGGATCATTTGGTCGTATGGTCCTTGGTATTGTTTTAACGAATTTGTTGATTGCAACCCAGTTTCTATCCGACCTCAGCATCACGTTCGACAGTCAAGCTCTCACCTATGTAGAGTTCCAATTGTGCTCGTTGGCCGTCAAATAATGGGCACACGAATACTACATGCTCCGTATTTAGTAGGTGAGCTATCTTGTCCAAGACGGTATAGGTAGCTCCTGTAACTTTCGTGTCCAGTTAGAAATTGTGTCAGATTATAGTTGACTTCTCCGCGACTAAGATTTATCCACTGATCGATGTTTGGGATTAATTTAAGTGTCCACCGACCTTTAGGTGAGTTTTCCCATCTTCTTGTCATTTTTCCACTGACTTATCTCTTTAAGCCATTCGTATGATTTGTCCCGCAATAGCCGGAGTTTCTGTCCTTGCATCGTATATCTGCGATAGCTCCTTTGGTGCTATATCTATTGGGATGATCCTCGCTATGTCGCTAGCAGCGATATCTGCAAAACAGTGTTAAACAGCTTCTCCTGAAGATGGACACCATGTCCTTCTGGGCTGTGTTCTTGAGAGCTCTCTCCCATTCTGGTGATCCATAGAGTACGATCTTAATTCCAAGGTACTTAATAGACTCGGATAAGATTATTTCGCTACTGCCGACTTGAATCCTTATTGGTTTCTCTCCTTCTCTTCTCAACTATTAGAACAGCTTTGGTCTTGTGTTCTGCCAGTTCCAGATTCATTGACTTCAGCCAAATATTTATCGTCCGAATGGCTTCATTTGCCTACAGTTGGACTTCTTCTAGGTATCTCACTTCTTTTACTAGTGCGATGTCATCTGCATAACCAACAATTGTCGTATCTTCCGATAATTTCACAATAAGGGTCATAGAACCGAACCCTGATCAGTACACTTTGGCAAATCATCATGAATAGATTCAAGCTTGAGCAACGCTACCAAATTTACTTTGTAAATCAGTCATCAGTTGGCGCAACTCATAGACGACTTCATGATTTTTATGGCGCACATAATCGTCTATCTGAGCAAGTCATCCGTCGAACTGTGGTTAGATTTCATATTCCATACCACCTGTTCTCTAAATGACGCAATAACACCAACATGTTGAAGGAATGTGCGTAATGAATAGAATATCGCCGCTGTAAACGAAAGGGTGGAAGAAGATTCAAATTTTCGATTCGTTGTCGATCGCAAGAATTGGTGCAAACATCTTGGCCTACACTCGTATAAGATCCAGCTGGTACAGGAATTAAAGCCACGATCGGAAATTTATCCTACGTTTTTTGGCAAAATTTTTTTCAGCGATGAGGATAATTTTTGGCTTAATTGGTTTTTTAAATAATCTAACCCATAAAAACAATGTTTTTATTAAAACTCTTTCTTTCCTTATGCATATGAGTCCTGAGTCTCTCTGTGACTGCGTGACTTTGCGTAACTATTTTAAAATTAATCTGTGGTCACAGCAAGTCTATGGACCAGTTTTCAGATTGATTGGATGAGGGGAAATGGGGTTTAAATCACTCCGTGACTGTGCGTGACTAAGCGTGACTGTGCGTGGCTAAGTCAAAGTTAATCTTTTTTTACAGCAAGTGTATGGACCAAGTTTCAGATCGATCGGATGAGGGGAAAGGGGTTTTACGTCACTACGTGACTGCGCGTGACCATGCGTGATTGTGCGTGACTAAGTCAAAGTTAATGTTTTTTTTCACAGCAAGTGTACGGACTAAGTTTCAGATCGATCAGATGAGGGGAAATGACATTTGGATCAGCCCGTGACTATGCGTGACTGTGCGTGACTACCCCAAAAATAATCTTTAGTCACAACAAGACAATGGGCCAAGTTTAAGATCAATTGGATGAGGGGGAATGGGGTCCACCCACGACAGACAGACAGAGAGTATGAGTTAAAAGAAAGAGTTTAAAAACAAAATTGTCACATATGGAGTAAGACCAATCCACAACAGACCCTACAGACTCAATTACTTAGATATATTTTTTTAAAAATTAAGCCGGAGCTCGCGTTACAGTTTATGGAGATCGGGCCCGTACCATGATCAATGTTTTTTTGTCTGAAATTGTGGACTCATTAAAATCAAAATTTGGCGATTGGTTGTTATCGAGAAATGGATCTGTCAATTGACCTTAAAGGTCATATGATTTGTCATCTCTAGATTATTTACTGTGGACAACAATTGACGCCTTGGAGGTTAACAGTTGCCATATCTTGATCTATTTAATAAAAAAATGTTTTTGATTAAAATTTAATTTTTTTTTGTAATTTGTTGCAATTTGAAGTTTTATCGGTCTTAAAAAAACACCCTTTATAACCCAGCTGGAGGGTATCAACTTTTTGGCATGGTCTAATTTATTTTAATTATGAAATTATTAATTTTATGAAAAATATCTTATCCGTTTTAAATAATGATGAAAAAACTTGATCTGAAAATAGTTAACTCTTCTGTTTGTGAGAAGGTTCCTGAGAACCTTTTTGATTTTCAAATTTTCACAACTCCTTAATATTGTATGCGTGGAATACCCGAAGCGTACATATGTTCCAAGAAAAAAGTGTGTTGAATCGGCTAAAACTGGTTTTGAAGAAATACGAGCAATAGTTTACATTTTATTGAGGTTTAATTAAGTTTAGTACGCGGATTAGGGAAAAGGTCCCAACGGTCCTAGTACTATTATTAGAAAAAATGATAACGCAAATATGCGATGGGATCGATTAATCAACAGTAAAACTTCTGCTATTGACGATGTCTGGCAGGCCAATTGGGTGGAAGCTTACATCCCACACGATTCGCTGACCGTGGACGAGCAATTATTCCCATAGAAAGGCCGCACATGGTTTTCGCAATACATTCCGTCTAAGTCAGCTAAGTACGAAATAAAGGAGTGGTGGCTATATAATTCGAAGTCCTTTTATCCCCTCAAAGGAATAATTTACTCTGGGAAGTTGCCTGGTCAAGAGCGTGAGGTATATCAAGGGGAGAATGTCGTGGAAAGATATGTGAATACATGCCGCACAATTTATGTTGACAAGTTTTTTGTCACGTTGGATGTGGCCCGTACATTGATGAGGCAGAAAACTGCATTTGTTAGAACAGTATACTCAAATAAAACATTTATACCATGTGAGTTCTTGAAAAGTCCTGTAACTACCAAAAATATTTGACCTAGATCCATCTTTTATTATACCGATCTAATCAGAATCACTATCTGATTCGATTTAACGATGTCCGTCCGTCCGTCCGTCCGTCTGTGTGTCCATGTAAAGCTTTTAATCAAACTGCAGGTCGCAAATATGAATATATTTTGACGACATTCGGTATATAAGCTTCTATCAGCCATAGGATGAACGCTATTGAAATTGGTGAGAATCGGTCCATGTTCAGACCTTGCCCCCTTACAAATGACCCCTATTAAATCGACTTAAATTGCCATAAGATCCAAATTATCATATAAATCTTTCAAATTGCGTTATGGAGGGTTAACTAAAATTGAATTTACTTATGTATAATGAAATTTAAAAACTTGTTAAAATATCTGCTAAAGAACTGTGCTAGCTGAGACTTTTGCTAGACCACCAACATCAAATTTCCTGATGTCAAAGCAAAGGCAAGCAGATATAGATAACATTCCTGGAGTGTTGTTACTCTATTGAGTAAAAGAATAATGTTATTTAGAAAGTATTCCTATGCAGGAAGCATTTATTACAATCTATATAACCCTGAACTAAGAACTAAGCCGAACAATAGAAAATTGAAGCAAATTAAAAAATTATTTATTCATACCAGGTACAAATCCAAACTAATTAACGTACAATAAAATAATTTGATAACGGATAGACTATATTCAATGTTTAAATCAAACCAAGCTATGGGAGAGATACTTCTATAACTTTTAGTTTAAGAATTAAATAAAAATATATAAAAGTCAAAAAGTGTTGCTTTTGTGCTCAACAGAATATGACTGCATTGAAATTATTGACAGTTTATGTATTGAATTTAAATTACTTTTAAATTTGACAATCATGAAGATTAATAACAAAAAAAAAAAAAAAAAATCACAAACAATTATTATAATCATAACAATGAGGTAAGCTGATGAGCATTAGGTAAGTTGTATAACACAACATTCTCGTCATTCTATCTTCGCTCTAGAGAAATGACGATGATATCACATCTTAATAAATTGTCTTTTCAATTTAACGACTTTAAAGTCGTTAAGCTCCTTGTCTGTTCTTGCATACAAATATTATTACAATATTCTTGTTCCGGTGACTTCCTAGTATAAATAGATTGTCGAATTAAAGTCAAACAAGCATTCAGTTATTAAACTTTATCAGGTTCATCACAAATAAATCCTATTAAAAATGTTCAAAATTGTTAGTAATTCCAGTGATGTTTTTTCTTTTTAACGAAAATGAAATATTAAATATTTAAATATTATTTTTAGTTCTTTTTGTTGTTCGCTGCTTTGTTAGCTATGGCTATGGCTGCTCCATCGCCCGTAGCATCACCAGATCCAGCTCCTGAGCCTCAAGTTTACTACAGTGGTTATCCCGGTTATGCTGCCTATCCTGCCGTTTACTATGGTTGAGTCTAGAAGAACAACTCTCATTTAATTGGGTGTTGACTTTATGGACTATTTCGATAATATTTAATGATGTTGAGAGCACAATATGGTCTCTTTTTATTGTAATTTATTTTGTTTTTGATTTTTTTTACAATTTTGTTTAATTAAATGCATTTGAAAAAAAATCAGAAGTACTTCTTTTTAGAATACTTTTGTGTTTTGAACTAAGAACTCGAAGTGGGAGAAATTCTGCTAAGATCTGTACAGAGAATTTGCGATATAGGCAACTAAAGAAAAATAAACCTGATTCCGAACGTTTTTTTCCTACAGAAAAATTATAAAATGTTTGGGCCATTTTACTATAAAAAAAACTATGTGAGTCCGATCACAGGGGAGATGTGTGAACATCTATTTACGCATCAATTAAAATCAAAAAGTAAGCGCCATCTATGGTTGTTATACTTGATGGTTGCAGTTGTTTTCTATACGTTCATGGCGCTTTCTGTTGGTTGTTGAATCAGCTAAATAAATTTAAATCATAATCTTTGCACCAATACACTTACATATACTTCACACCGATTTTCCCTTACGGTGTTTTTGTGATTGTATTGCTAAATAGATTTTTAACCCCTGATCGCATAGATGTTTACACATCAAAAATCCACTGAATCGAAGTATTCATTATTCGTCTGAAGGTGCCACACCCACTACTCTCTAACCCATTTTTATACCCTATACCACTATGTGGTCAGGATATAATGACTTTGTACTCATGTTTGTAAATACCAAAAATATTTTACCTAGACCTTCCTTCTATTATACCGACCGACTAACTATCACTTTCTCAGTCGACTTAGCGATGTCCATCTATCTGTCCGTCCGTCTGTGTGTCCATGTAAGCTTTGTAATCAAACTACAGGTTGCAAATATGAATATATTTTGATGAACTTTAGTATATAAGCTTCTATCGGCCATAGGATGAATGCTATTAAATTTATGAAAATGGGTTCATGTTTAGACCAGTCCCATACAAATGACCTGTATGAGCTCGACTTAAAATGCCATAAAATCCAAATTTTCATATAGATCGGCGTCAAATTTAGTTTGTGTCCATTTATGACATCCATTTATCAGTAGTCCATAAATAAACCCTACACGAAAATTCTTAGGCAAGCCCCCATATGAAGCTGATTCCCGATCTTCACTTAAATCTGTCAAAAAACAAAATTATTGCACAGATTTTTCTCAAATTTAGTTTGTATATGATTTTGCAAAATATAAGTGACTTTACCAAATATGGCAAGGATCGGTCCATATTTCGACGTAATCCCAATATAAATATAGCATCCGATATGAATTTTTTCAGATCTGCAGGTAAAGAAATTAATAAAAACTCCACTCTGATTTGGTTTATGCTTATTTTCTATACGCAATTAGTTTGAACAGAGATCAGTTCTCGAAACGCATGGTATAGGGTATCGCATAGTCGGTCTGGATCGATTACTTGTTATTATGGTTTTATTATTTTTTATTATATAAATAAAAAGCACTTTCGGCGGAGGCTTTGGCTGGTAAAATTGGCTGATTATCTCGTATTTTTATGGCGGATAACGATCTGTCTTGAATGGTTGGGTTTCCTTATTTTTCTGAAGTTCTTTGGTAAACAAATTCTTGAGTGCCATTCAAAATAAACAGCCATGTGGTGCTCTAATTGTACATGGCCGATTTTTCTAAAGATAAGGCAACCATTTGTTTCGAAGTGCCTCAACGCAAACAACTATTTTATGAAATTTTTCTTTTGTGACCATTAAGTGTAGAATTATTGTTGTAAAAAAGGAGTTTCCTTACGGGCTAATGATGGTCAAATTTGGTGTAAATAAAAAGATCAATTTATTTTAATTTTTCACCCAACGTTTCGTCTGCTTTTTTCAGACTTCTTCAGGAGTGTATAATTTTATTTAAATTGATTCTATATTACATCCTACTAATTATAGTCACTTATTTATCTAAAAAAACTGGACTTCACGACACAGAAATTGTAAATAAATAAATAAAATAAATAAATGATGACAACACAGTACATAGATATCACAAATTGATTTTAACACTAGTATCACAAAACTTTCACTATTGTTTGCTCATTTTATGCATATAGTCGCATTATCTTTGATTTTGGGATCAAAAACTTTGGAAGCACCGCGATCGCATTTTTTAAAATTTCCTTGCACCAAACTGCACCAGTATTATTTTGAGCGTTCTTTTTGATAACCAAATGGTAATGAAATATCAAATATCTAGTGGAACTAGATACATGCATACCTAAATAAATCACACGTTAATTCACATGATGATCTTAAATTATCATCTCACGCACAGTGTTGCTGTTTTATAGTCGGTCTTGATGAACAGTAATTGTTGCATTTGTAGTATCTATATAAATAAAACAAAGTCGGGTTGGTTACACCATTTATAACTCAAGAACGACTGGACCGATTTTAATGATTTTAATTTTTTCACGGGGCTTGGCACCTACCAAACAAAGTAAATATTTAGTATCACATCTCCCGAGTAATACAGCAGAGAGAGCTTTGCAAATTTATGTGAAGTCATCTGTTTCTAATAAGAAAAGCCGTGCCGAAAATGTATGGGATCGGATAAGTGGGCGTGTCACCTCCGTTACAAAGTGAATTTTCAATATCCCATTCTTATATAACATAAAAGGAGAGATTGATGATACTTAGTGTGATTTCACAGGAAATAAACGGAATCGGATCAGTAGGCGTGGCAGCTCCCATAAAAAGTAAATAATAAATATTATAAATCTTGAGTACGATGACAGGGAGAGCTTTAAAAATTACTGTGAGGTCATCTGTTACTACTGCGAGCAGCCATGACGAAAATGGGTGGGAGTGGGTAAGTGGGCGTGTCACCTCCATTAAAAAATTAGTTTTCAATATCTTATATCTTGAGCAATATGAAAGACAGAGTAACGATACTTTGTGTGATTTCACGGGTTAGGTTAAGCTGAGAAAAGGAACTATGTATGCACATAGCTCATATCCGTTGTACTCGGATATACACTTAAGGCAGAAAGTCGGCCTGTTGTG
>CAVMKG010000334.1:12500-15000 GCA_963682025.1 Cordilura impudica
TAATTTTTAATTTTTAATTTTTAATTTTTAATTTTTAATTTTTTATTTTTAATTTTTAATTTTTAATTATTAATTTTTAAATTTTTATTTTTAATTTTTAATTTTTAATTTTTAATTTTTAATTTTTAATTTTTAATATTTAATTTTTAATTTTTAATTTTTTAATTTTTAATTTTTAATTTTTAATTTTTAATTTTTAATTTTTAATTTTTAATTTTTAATTTTTTATTTTTAATTTTTATTTTTAATTTTTAATTTTTAATTTTTAATTTGTATTTTTTTATTTTTAATTTTTAATTTTTAATTCTTAATTTTTAATTTTTAATTTTTAATTTTTAATTTTAAATTTTTAATTTTTAATTTTTAGGTATTAATTTTTAATTTTTAATTTTTAATTTTTAATTTTTAATTTTTAATTTTTAATTTTTAATTTTTTATTTTTAATTTTTAATTTTTAATTTTTAATTTTTAATTTTTAATTTTTAATTTTTAATTTTTAATTTTTAATTTTTAATTTTTAATTTTTAATTTTTAATTTTTAATTTTTAATTTTTAATTTTTAATTTTTAATTTTTAATTTTTAATTTTTAATTTTTAATTTTTAATTTTTAATTTTTAATTTTTAATTTTTAATTTTTAATCTTTAATTTTTAATTTTTAATCTTTAATTTTTAATTTTTAATTTTAAATTTTTAATTTTTAATTTATAATTTTTAATTTTTAATATTTAATTTTTAATTTTTAATTTTTAATTTTTCATTTTTAATTTTTTATTTTTAATTTTTAATTTTTAAGTTTTAATTTTTAATTTTTAATTTTTAATTTTTAATTTTTAATTTTATAATTTTTAATTTTTAATTTTTAATTTTTAATTTTTAATTTTTAATTTTTAATTTTTAATTTTTAATTTTTAATTTTTAATTTTTTAATTTTTAATTTTTAATTTTTAATTTTTAATTTTTAATTTTTAATTTTTAATTTTTAATCTTTAATTTTTAATTTTTAATTTTTAATTTTTAATTTTTAATTTTTAATTTTTAATTTTTAATTTTTAATTTTTAATTTTTAATTTTTAATTTTTAATTTTTAATTTTTTATTTTTAATTTTTAATTTTTAATTATTAATTTTTAAATTTTTATTTTTAATTTTTAATTTTTAATTTTTAATTTTTAATTTTTAATTTTTAATATTTAATTTTTAATTTTTAATTTTTAATTTTTAATTTTTAATTTTTAATTTTTAATTTTTAATTTTTAATTTTTAATTTTTTATTTTTAATTTTTAATTTTTAATTTTTAATTTTTAATTTTTAATTTGTATTTTTTTTATTTTTAATTTTTAATTTTTAATTCTTAATTTTTAATTTTTAATTTTTAATTTTTAATTTTAAATTTTTAATTTTTAATTTTTAGGTATTAATTTTTAATTTTTAATTTTTAATTTTTAATTTTTAATTTTTAATTTTTAATTTTTTATTTTTAATTTTTAATTTTTAATTTTTAATTTTTAATTTTTAATTTTTAATTTTTAATTTTTAATTTTTTAATTTTTAATTTTTAATTTTTAATTTTTAATTTTTAATTTTTAATTTTTAATTTTTAATTTTTAATTTTAAATTTTTAATTTTTAATTTTTAATTTTTAATTTTTAATTTTTAATTTTTAATTTTTAATTTTTAATTTTTAATTTTTAATTTTTAATTTTTAATTTTTAATTTTTAATTTTTAATTTTTAATTTTTAATTTTTAATTTTTAATTTTTAATTTTTAATTTTTAATTTTTAATTTTTAATTTTTAATTTTTAATTTTTAATTTTTAATTTTTAATTTTTAATTTTTTAATTTTTAATTTTTAATTTTTAATTTTTAATTTTTAATTTTTAATTTTTAATTTTTAATTTTTGAATTTTAATTTTTAATTTTTAGTTTTTAATTTTTAATTTTTAATTATTAATTTTTAATTTTAAATTTTTAATTTTTAAATTTAATTTTTAATTTTTAAATTTTTAATTTTTAATTTTTAAAATTTGATTTTTGATTTTTAATTTTTAATTTTTAATTTTTAATTTTTAATTTTTAATTTTTAATTTTTAATTTTTAATTTTTAATTTTTAATTTTTAATTTTTTAATTTTTAATTTTTAATTTTTAATTTTTAATTTTTAATTTTTAATTTTTAATTTTTAATTTTTAATTTTTAATTTTTAATCTTTAATTTTTAATTTTTAATCTTTAATTTTTAATTTTTAATTTTAAATTTTTAATTTTTAATTTATAATTTTTAATTTTTAATATTTAATTTTTAATTTTTAATTTTTAATTTTTCATTTTTAATTTTTTATTTTTAATTTTTAATTTTTAAGTTTTAATTTTTAATTTTTAATTTTTAATTTTTAATTTTTAATTTTTAATTTTTAATTTTTAATTTTATAATTTTTTAATTTTTAATTTTTAATTTTTAATTTTTAATTTTTAATTTTTAATTTTTAATTTTTAATTTT
>CAVMKG010000334.1:32500-33861 GCA_963682025.1 Cordilura impudica
AATTTTTAATTTTTAATTTTTAATTTTTAATTTTTAATTTTTAATTTTTAATTTTAAATTTTTAATTTTTAATTTTTAAAATTTAATTTTTAATTCTTAATTTTTAATTTTTAATTTTTAATTTTTAATTCTTAATTTTTAATTTTTAATTTTTAATTTTTAATTTTTAATTTTTAATTTTTAATTTTTAATTTTAATTTTTAATTTTTAATTGTTAATTTATAATTTAGAATTTTTAATTTTTAATTTTTAATTTTTAATTTTTAATTTTTAATTTTTAATTTTTAATTTTTAATTTTTAATTTTTAATTTTTAATTTTTAATTTTTAATTTTTAATTTTTAATTTTTAATTTTTAATTTTTAATTTTTAATTTTTAATTTTTAATTTTTAATTTTTAATTTTTAATTTGTAATTTGTAATTTTTAATTTTTAATTTTTAATTTTTAATTTTTAATTTTTCGTTTTTAGTTTTTAATTTTTAATGTTTAAATTTTAATTTTTAATTTTTAATTTTTAATATTTAATTTTTAGTTTTTAATTTTTAATTTTTAATTTTTAGTTATTAATTTTTAATTTTTAATTTTTAATTTTTAATTTTTAATTTTTAATTTTTAATTTTTAATTTTTAATTTTTAATTTTTAATTTTTAATTTTTATTTTTAATTTTTAATTTTTAATTTTTAATTTTTAATTTTTAATTTTTAATTTTTAATTTTTAATTTTTAATTTTTAATTTTTAATTTTTAATTTTTAATTTTTAATTTTTAATTTTAATTTTTAATTATTAATTTTTAATATTTAATTTTTAATTTTTAATTTTTAATTTTTAATTTTTAATTTTTAATTTTTAATTTTTAACTTTTAATTTTTAATTTTCAATTTTTAATTTTTAATTTTTAATTTTTTAATTTTTAATTTTTAATTTTTAATTTTTAATTTTTAATTTTTAATTTTTAATTTTTAATTTTTAATTTTTAATTTTTAATTTTTAATTTTTAATTTTTAATTTTTAATTTTTAATTTTTAATTTTTAATTTTTAATTTTTGATTTTTTATTTTTAATTTTTAATTTTTGATTTTTAATTTTTAATTTTAAATTTTTAATTTTTAATTTTTAATTCTTAATTTTTAACTTTTAATTTTTAATTTTTAGTTTTTAATTTTTAATTTTTAATTTTTAATTTTTAATTTTTAATTTTTAATTTTTAATATTTAATTTTTAATTTTTAATTTTTAATTTTTAATTTTTAATTTTTAATTTTTAATTTTTCATTTTAAATTTTTTATTTTTAATTTTTAATTATTAATTATTAATTTTTAATTTTTTAATATTTAATTTTTAATTTTTAATTTTTAATT
>CAVMKG010000335.1:5000-7500 GCA_963682025.1 Cordilura impudica
TGCAATTTTTAATTTTTAAATTTTAATTTTAATTTTTAGTTTTTAATTTTTAATTTTTAATTTTTAATTTTTAATTTTTAATTTTTAATTTTTAATTTTTAATTTTTAATTTTTAATTTTTAATTTTTAATTTTTAATTTTTAATTTTTAATTTTTAATTTTTAATTTTTAATTTTTAATTTTTAATTTTTAATTTTTAATTTTTAATTTTTAATTTTTAATTTTTAATTTTTAATTTTTAATTTTTAATTTTTAATTTTTAATTTTTAATTTTTAATTTTTAATTTTTAATTTTTAATTTTTAATTTTTAATTTTTAATTTTTAATTTTTAATTTTTAATTTTTAATTTTTAATTTTTAATTTTTAATTTTAATTTTTAATTTTTAATTTTTAATTTTTAATTTTTAATTTTTAATTTTTAATTTTTAATTTTTAATTTTTAATTTTTAATTTTTAATTTTTAATTTTTAATTTTTAATTTTTAATTTTTAATTTTTAATTTTTAATTTTTAATTTTTAATTTTTAATTTTTAATTTTTAATTTTTAATTTTTAATTTTTAATTTTTAATTTTTAATTTTTAATTTTTAATTTTTAATTTTTAATTTTTAATTTTTAATTTTTAATTTTTAATTTTTAATTTTTAATTTTTAATTTTTAATTTTTAATTTTTAATTTTTAATTTTTAATTTTTAATTTTTAATTTTTAATTTTTAATTTTTAATTTTTAATTTTTAATTTTTAATTTTTAATTTTTAGTTTTTAGTTTTTAATTTTTAATTTTCAATTTTTAATTTTTAATTTTTAATTTTTAATTTTTAATTTCTAATTTTTAATTTTTAATTTTTAGGGTTTAATTTTTAATTTATAATTTATAATTTTTAACTTTTAATTTTTAATTTATAATTTTTAATTTGTAATTTTTAATTTTTAATTTTTAGTTTTTAATTTTTAATTATTAATTTTTAATTTTTAATTTTTAATTTTTAATTTCTAATTTTTAATTTTTAATTTTTAGTTTTTAATTTTTAATTTTTAATTTTTAATATTTTATTTTTTATTTTTAAATTTTAATTTTTAATTTTTAATTTTTAGTTTTTAAATTTTAATTTTTAATTTTTAATTTTTTATTTTTAATTTTTATTATTTAATTTTTAATTTTTAATTATTAATTTTTAATTTTTGATTTTTAATTTTTAATTTTTCATTTTTAATTTTTAATTTTTAATATTTAATTTTTAATTTTGAATTTTTGATTTTTAATTTTTAATTTTTAATTTTTAATTTTTAATTTTTAATTTTTAATTTTTAGTTTTTCATTTTTAATTTTTAATTTTTAATTTTTAATTTTTAATTTTTAATTTTTAATATTTAATTTTTAAATTTGAATTTTTGATTTTTAATTTTTAATTTTTAGTTTTTAATTTTTAATTTTTAATTTTTAATTTTTAATTTTTAATTTTTAATTTTTAATTTTATATTTTTAAATTTTTAATTTTTAATTTATAATTTTTAATTTTTAATTTTTAATTTTTAATTTTTAATTTTTTATTTTTAATTTTTAATTTTTAATTTTTAATTTTTAATTTTTAATTTTTAATTTTTAATTTTTAATTTTTAATTTTTAATTTTTAATCTTTAATTTTTAATTTTTAATTTTTAATTTTTAATTTTTAATTTTTAATTTTTAATTTTTAATTTTTAATTTTTAATTTTTAAATTAATTTTTAGTTTTTAGTTTTTAATTTTTAATTTTCAATTTTTAATTTTTAATTTTTAATTTTTAATTTCTAATTTTTAATTTTTAATTTTTAATTTTTAATTTTTAATTTTTAATTTTTAATTTTTAATTTATAATTTATAATTTTTAACTTTTAATTTTTAATTTTTAATTTTTAATTTTTAAATTTTAATTTTTAATTTTTAGTTTTTAGTTTTTAATTTTTAATTTTTAATTTTTAATTTTTAATTTTTAATTTTTAATTTTTAATTTTTAATTTTTAATTATTAATCTTTTATTTTTAATTTCTAATTTTTAATTTTTAATTTTTAATTTTTGTTTTTAATTTTTAATTTTTAATTTTTAATTTTTAATTTTTAATTTTTAATTTTTAATTTTTAATTTTTAATTTTTAATTTTTAATTTTTAATTTTTAATTTTTAATTTTTAATTTTTAATTTTTAATTTTTAATTTTTAATTTTTAATATTTTATTTTTTATTTAAAAATTTTAATTTTTAATTTGTAATTTTTAATTTTTAAATTTTAATTTTTAATTTTTTATTTTTAATTTTTAATTTTTAATATTTATTTTTTAATTTTTAATTTTTAATTTTTAATTTTTAATATTTAATTTTTAATTTTTAATTTTTAATTTTTAATTTTTAATTTTTAATTTTTAATTTTTAATTTTTAATTTTTAATTTTTAATTTTTATTTTTAATTTTTAATTTTTAATTTTTAATTTTTAATTTTTAATTTTTAATTTTTAATTTTTAAT
>CAVMKG010000335.1:20000-22709 GCA_963682025.1 Cordilura impudica
ATTTTTGATTTTTAATTTTTAATTTTTAATTTTTAATTTTTAATTTTTAATTTTTAATTTTTAATTTTTAATTTTTAATTTTTAATTTTTAATTTTTAATTTTTAATTTTTTAATTTTTAATTTTTAATTTTTAATTTTTATTTTTTAATTTTTAATTTTTAATTTCTAATTTTTTAATTTTTAATTTTAATTTTTAATTTTTAATTTTTAATTTTTAATTTTTAATTTTTAGTTTTTAATTTTTAATTTTTAATTTTTAATTTTTAATTTTTAAATTTTTTAATTTTTAATTTTTAATTTTTAGTTTTTAATTTTTAATTTTTAAATTTTTAAATTTTTTTAATTTTTAATTTTTAATTTTTAATTTTTAATTTTTAATTTTTAATTTTTAATTTTTAATTTTTAATTTTAATTTTTAATTTTTATTTTTAATTTTTAATTTTTAATTTTTAATTTTTAATTTTTAATTTAAAATTTTTAATTTTCAATTTTTGATTTTTAATTTTTAATTTTTAATTTTTAATTTCTAATTTTTAATTTTTAATTTTAATTTTTAATTTTTAATTTTTAATTTTTAATATTTGATTTTTAATTTTTTAATTTTTAATATTTAATTATTAATTTTTAATTTTTAATTTTTAATTTTTAATTTTTAATTTTTAATTTTAATTTTTAATTTTTAATTTTTAATTTTTTAATTTTTAATTTTTAATTTTTATTTTTTTAATTTTTAATTTTTAATTTCTAATTTTTAATTTTTAATTTTTAATTTTTAATTTTTTAATTTTTAGTTTTTAATTTTTAATTTTTAATTTTTAATTTTTAATTTTTAATTGTTAATTTTTAATTTTTAGTTTTTAATTTTTTATTTTTAAAATTTTTAATTTTTTTAATTTTTAATTTTTAATATTTAATTTTTAATTTTAATTTTTAATTTTTAATTTTTAATTTTTAATTTTTAATTTTCAATATTTAATTTTTAATTTTTAATTTTTAGTTTTCAATTTTTAATTTTTAAATTTTAAATTTTTAACTTTTTACTTTTAATTTTTTAAATTTCAATTTTTAATTTTTAATGTTTAATTTTTAATTTTTAATATTTAATTTTTAATTTTTAATTTTTAATTTTTAATTTTTAATTTTAATTTTTAATTTTTAATTTTAATTTTTAATTTTTAATTTTTAATTTTTAATTTTTAATTTTTAATTTTTAATTTTTAATTTTTAATTTTTTAATTTTTAATTTTTAATTTTTAATTTTTAATTTTTGATTTTTAATTTGTAATTTTTAATTTTTAATTTTTAATTTTTAATTTTTAATTTTTAATTTTTAATTTTTAATTTTTAATTTTTAATTTTTAATTTTTAATTTTTAATTTTTAATTTTTAATTTTTAATTTTAATTTTTAATTTTTAATTTTTAATTTTTAATTTTTAATTTTAATTTTTAATTTTTAATTTTTAATTTTTAATTTTTAATTTTTAATTTTTAATTTTTAATTTTTGATTTTTAATTTTTAATTTTTAATTTTAATTTTTAATTTTTAATTTTTAATTTTTATTTTTAATTTTATATTTTTAATTTTTAATTTTTAATTTTTAATTTTTAATTTTTAATTTTTAATTTTTAATTTTTAATTTTTAATTTTTAATTTTTTAATTTTTAATTTTTAATTTTTAATTTTTAATTTTTAATTTTTAATTTTTAATTTTTAATTTTTAATTTTTAATTTTTAGTTTTTAATTTTTAATTTTTAATTTTTAATTTTTAATTTTTAATTTTATATTTTTAATTTTTAATTTTTAATTTTAATTTTTAATTTTTAATTTTTAATTTTTAATTTTTAATTTTTAATTTTTAATTTTTAATTTTTAATTTTTAATTTTTAATTTTTAATTTTTAATTTTTAATTTTTAATTTTTAATTTTTAATTTTTAATTTTTAATTTTAATTTTTAATTTTAATTTTTAATTTTTTAATTTTTATTTTTAATTTTTAATTTTTTAATTTTTAATTTTTAATTTTTAATTTTTAATTTTTAATTTTTAATTTTTAATTTTTAATTTTTAATTTTTAATTTTTAATTTTTAATTTTTAATTTTTAATTTTTATTTTTTAATTTTTAATTTTTAATTTTTAATTTTTGATTTTGATTTTTAATTTTTAACTTTTATTTTTAATTTTTATTTTTAATTTTTAATTTTAATTTAATTTTTAATTTTAATTTTTAATTTTATTTTTTAATTTTTAATTTTTAATTCTTAATTTTTAATTTTTAATTTTAATTTTTAATTTTTAATTTTTAAATTTTTAATTTCTAATTTTTAATTTTTAATTTTTAATTTTTAATTTTTAATTTTTAATTTTTAATTTTAATTTTTTAATTTTTAATTTTTAATTTTTAATTTTTAATTTTTAATTTTTAATTTTTAATTTTTAATTTTTAATTTTTAATTTTTAATTTTTAATTTATAATTTTTAATTTTTAATTTTTAATTTTTAATTTTTAATTTTTAATTTTTAATTATTAATTTTTAATTTTTAATTTTTAATTTTTAATTTTTAATTTTTAATTTTTAATTTTTAATTTTTAATTTTTAATTTTTAATTTTTAATTTTTAATTTTTAATTTAAAATATTTAATTTTCAATTTTTGATTTTTAATTTTTAATTTTTAATTTCTAATTTTTAATTTTTAATTTTTAAT
>CAVMKG010000336.1:0-5000 GCA_963682025.1 Cordilura impudica
AAATTTAAATTTTAATTTTTAATTTTTGATTTTTGATTTTTGATTTTTGATTTTTGATTTTTGATTTTTGATTTTTAATTTTTAATTTTTAATTTTTAATTTTTAATTTTTAATTTTTAATTTTTTTAATTTTTAATTTTTTTAATTTTTAATTTTTTATTTTTATTTTTAATTTTTAATTTTTAATTTTTAATTTTTTAATTTTTAATTTTTAATTTTTAATTTTTAATTTTTAATTTTTAATTTTTAATTTTTAATTTTTAATTTTTAATTTTTAATTTTTAATTTTTAATTTTTAATTTTTAATTTTTAATTTTTAATTTTTAATTTTAATTTTTAATTTTTAATTTTTAATTTTTAATTTTTAATTTTTAATTTTTAATTTTTAATTTTTAATTTTTAATTTTTAATTTCTAATTTTTAATTTTTAAATTTTATTTTTTAATTTTTAATTTTTAATTTTTAATTTTTAATTTTTAATTTTTAATTTTTAATTTTTAATTTTTAATTTTTAATTTTTAATTTTTAATTTTTAATTTTTAATTTTTAATTTTTAATTTTTAATTTTTAATTTTTAATTTTTAATTTTTAATTTTTAATTTTTAATTTTTAATTTTTAATTTTTAATTTTTAATTTTTAATTTTTAATTTTTAATTTTTAATTTTTAATTTTTAATTTTTAATTTTTAATTTTTAATTTTTAATTTTTAATTTTTAATTTTTAATTTTAATTTTTAATTTTTAATTTTTAATTTTTAATTTTTAATTTTTAATTTTTAATTTTTAATTTTTAATTTTTAATTTTTAATTTTTAATTTTTAATTTTTAATTTTTAATTTTTAATTTTTAATTTTTAATTTTTAATTTTTAATTTTTAATTTTTAATTTTTAATTTTTAATTTTTAATTTTTAATTTTTAATTTTTAATTTTTAATTTTTAATTTTTAATTTTTAATTTTTAATTTTTAATTTTTAATTTTTAATTTTTAATTTTTAATTTTTAATTTTTAATTTTTAATTTTTAATTTTTAATTTTTAATTTTTAATTTTTAATTTTTAATTTTTAATTTTTTATTTTTAATATTTAATTTTTAATTTTTAATTTTTATTTTATAATTTTATAATTTTTAATTTTTAATTTTTAATTTTTAATTTTTATTTTTTAATTTTTAATTTTTAATTTTTAATTCTTAATTTTTAATTTTTAATTTTTAATTTTTAATTTTTAATTTTTAATTTTTAATTTTTAATTTTTATTTTTAATTTTTAATTTTTAATTTTTAATTTTTAATTTTTAATTTTTAATTTTTAATTTTTAATTTTTAATTTTCAATTTTAAATTTTTAATTTTTAATTTTTATTTTTAATTTTTAATTTTCAATTTTTAATTTTTAATTTTAATTTTTAATTTTTAATTTTTAATTTTTAATTTTTAATTTTTAATATTTAATTTTTAATTTTTAATATTTAATTTTTAATTTTAAATTTTTAATTTTTAATTTTCAATTTTTAATTTTTCATTTTTGATATTAAATATTTAATTTTTAATTTTTAATTTGTAATTTTTCATTTTTCATTTTTCATTTTTCATTTTTCATTTTTCATTTTTCATTTTTAATTTTTAATTTTTAATTTTTAATTTGTAATTTTTAATTTTTATTTTTTAGTTTTTAATTTTTAATTTTTAATTTTTAATTCTTAATTCTTAATTTTTAATTTTTAATTTTTAATTTTTAATTTTTAATTTTTAATTTTTAATTTTTAATTTTTAATTTTTAATTTTTAATTTTTAATTTTTAATTTTTAATTTTTAATTTTTAATTTTTAATTTTTAATTTTTAATTTTTAATTTTTAATTTTTAATTTTTAATTTTTAATTTTTAATTTTTAATTTTTAATTTTTAATTTTTTAATTTTTAATTTTTAATTTTTAATTTTTAATTTTTAATTTTTAATTTTTAATTTTTAATTTTTATTTTTAATTTTTAATTTTTAATTTTTAATTTTTAATTTTTAATTTTTAATTTTTAATTTTTAATTTTTAATTTTTAATTATTAATTTTTAATTTTTAATTTTTAATTTTTAATTTTTAATTTTTAATTTTTAATTTTTAATTTTTAATTTTTAATATTTAATTTTTTATTTTTAATTTTTAATTTTTAATTTTTAATATTTAAGTTTTAATTTTAAATTTTTAATTTTTAATTATTAATTTTTAATTTTTAATTTTTAATTTTTAAATTTTTAATTTTTAATTTTTAATTTTTATTGTTTAATTTTAATTTTAATTTTTAATTTTAATTTTTAATTTATAAGTTTTAATTTTTAATTTTTAATTGTTAATATTTAATTTTTAATTTTTAATTTTTAATTTTTAATTTTTAATTTTTAATTTTTAATTTTTAATTTGTAATTTTTAATTTTTAATTTTTCATTTTTCATTTTTAATTTTTAATTTTTAATTTTTAATTTTTAATTTTGAATTTTTAATTTTTAATTTTTAATTTTTAATTTTTAATTTTTAATTTGTAATTTTTAATTTTTATTTTTTAGTTTTTAATTTTTAATTTTTAATTTTTAATTTTTAATTTATAATTTTTAATTTTTATTTTTAATTTTTAATTTTTAATTTTTAATTTTTAATTTTTAATTCTTAATTTTAAATTTTAATTTTTAAATTTTAATTTTTAATTTTTAATTTTTGATTTTTGATTTTTGATTTTTGATTTTGAATTGATTTTTTAATTTTTATTTTTTAATTTTAAATTTTTAATTTTTAATTTTTAATTTTTAATTTGTAATTTTTAATTTTTAATTTTTAATTTTTAATTTTTTAATTTTTAATTTTTTTTAATTTTTAATTTTTATTTTTATTTTTAATTTTTAATTTTTAATTTTTAATTTTTAATTTTTAATTTTTAATTTTTAATTTTTAATTTTTAATTTTTAATTTTTTAATTTTTAATTTTTAATTTTTAATTTTTAATTTTTAATTTTTAATTTTTAATTTTTAATTTTTAATTTTTAATTTTTAATTTTTAATTTTTAATTTTTAATTTTTAATTTTTAATTTTTAATTTTTAATTTTTAATTTTTAATTTTTAATTTTTAATTTTTAATTTTTAATTTTTAATTTTTAATTTTTAATTTTTAATTTTTAATTTCTAATTTTTAATTTTTAATTTTTAAATTTTATTTTTTAATTTTTAATTTTTAATTTTTAATATTTAATTTTTAATTTTTAATTTTTAATTTTTAATTTTTAATTTTTAATTTTTAATTTTTAATTTTTAATTTTTAATTTTTAATTTTTAATTTTTAATTTTTAATTTTTAATTTTTAATTTTTAATTTTTAATTTTTAATTTTTAATTTTTAATTTTTAATTTTTAATTTTTAATATTAATTTTAATTTTAATTTTTAATTTTTAATTTTTAATTTTTAATTTTTAATTTTTAATTTTTAATTTTTAATTTTTAATTTTTAATTTTTAATTTTTAATTTTTAATTTTTAATTTTTAATTTTTAATTTTTAATTTTTAATTTTTAATTTTTAATTTTTAATTCTTAATTTTTAATTTTTAATTTTTAATTTTTAATTTATAATTTTTAATTTTTAATTTTTAATTTTTAATTTTTAATTTTTAAATTTAAGTTTTAATTTTAAATTTTTAATTATTAATTTTTAATTTTTAATTTTTAATTTTTAAATTTTTAATTATTAATTTTTAATTTTTAATTTTTAATTTTTAATTTTTATTGTTTAATTTATATTTTTAATTTTTAATTTTAATTTTTAATTTATAAGTTTTAATTTTTAATTTTTAATTTTTAAGTTTTAATTTTTAATTTTTAATTGTTAATATTTAATTTTTAATTTTTAATTTTTAATTTTTAATTTTTAATTTTTAATTTTTAATTTTTAATTTTTAATTTTTAATTTTTAATTTTTAATTTTTAATTTTTAATTTTTAATTTTTAATTTTTAATTTTTAATTTTTAATTTTTAATTTTAATTTTTAATTTTTAATTTTTAATTTTTAATTTTTAATTTTCAATTTTAAATTTTTAATTTTTAATTTGTATTTTTAATTTTTAATTTTTAATTTTTAATTTTTAATTTTTAATTTATAATTTTTAATTTTTAATTTTTAATTTTTAATTTTTAATTTTTAATTTTTAATTTTTAATTTTTAATTTTTAATTTTTAATTTTTAATTTTAAATTTTTAATTTTTAATTTTCAATTTTTAATTTTTGATTTTTAATTTTTCATTTTTGATATTTAATTTTTAATTTTTAATTTGTAATTTGTAATTTGTAATTTGTAATTTTTAATTTTTAATTTTTAATTTTTAATTTTTCATTTTTAATTTTTAATTTTTAATTTTTAATTTGTAATTTTCAATTTTTATTTTTTAGTTTTTAATTTTTAATTTTTAATTTTTTTATTTTTAATTTTTAATTTTTAATTTTTAATTTTTAATTTTTAATTTATAATTTTTAATTTTTAATTTTTATTTTTTAAAGTTTAATTTTTAATTTTTAATTCTTAATTTTTAAATTTTAATTTTTAAATTTTAATTTTTAATTTTTGATTTTTGATTTTTGATTTTTGATTTTTGATTTTTGATTTTTAATTTTTAATTTTTAATTTTTAATTTTTAATTTTTAATTTTAATATTTAATTTTTAATTTTTAATTTTTAATTTTTAATTTTTAATTTTTAATTTTTAATTTTTAATTTTTAATTTTTAATTCTTAATTTTTAATTTTTAATTTTTAATTTTTAATTTTTAATTTTTAATTTATAATTTTTAATTTTTAATTTTTAATTTTTAATTTTTAATTTTTAATTTTTAATTTTTAATTTTTAATTTTTAATTTTTAATTTTTAATTTTTAAATTTAAGTTTTAATTTTAAATTTTTAATTTTTAATTATTAATTTTTAATTTTTAATTTTTAATTTTTAATTTTTAATTTTTAATTTTTAATTTTT
>CAVMKG010000336.1:10000-23382 GCA_963682025.1 Cordilura impudica
TTTTTAGTTTTTGATTTTTAATTTTTCATTTTTGATATTTAATTTTTAGTTTTTAATTTTTAATTTGTAATTTGTAATTTTTAATTTTTAATTTTTAATTTTTAATTTTTAATTTTTAATTTTTAATTTTTAATTTTTAATTTTTAATTTTTAATTTTTAATTTTTAATTTTTAATTTTTAATTTTTAATTTTTAATTTTTAATTTTTAATTTTTCATTTTTAATTTTTAATTTTTAATTTTTAATTTTTAATTTGTAATTTTTAATTTTTATTTTTTAGTTTTTAATTTTTAATTTTTTATTTTTAATTTTTAATTTTTAATTTTTAATTTTTAATTTTTAATTTTTAATTTTTAATTTTTAATTTTTAATTTTTAATTTTTAATTTTTAATTTTTAATTTTTAATTTTTAATTTTAATTTTTAATTTTTAATTTTTAATTTTTAATTTTTAATTTTTAATTTTTAATTTTTATTTTTTAATTTTTAATTTTTAATTTTTAATTTTTAATTTTTAATTTTTAATTTTTAATTTTTAATTTTTAATTTTTAATTTTTATTTTTTAATTTTTAATTTTTAATTTTTAATTTTTAATTCTTAATTTTTAAATTTTAATTTTTAAATTTTAATTTTTAATTTTTGATATTTGATTTTTGATTTTTATTTTTGATTTTTGATTTTTAATTTTTAATTTTTAATTTTTAATTTTTAATTTTTAATTTTTAATTTTTAATTTTTAATTTTTAATTTTTAATTTTTAATTTTTAATTTTTAATTTTTAATTTTTAATTTTTAATTTTTAATTTTTAATTTTTAATTTTTAATTTTTAATTTTTAATTTTTAATTTTTAATTTTTAATTTTTAATTTTTAATTTTTAATTTTTTATTTTTAATTTTTAATTTTTAATTTTTAATTTTTAATTTTTAATTTTTAATTTTTAATTTTTAATTTTTAATTTTTAATTTTTAATTTTTAATTTTTAATTTTTAATTTTTAATTTTTAATTTTTAATTCTTAATTTTTAATTTTTAATTTTTAATTTTTAATTTTTAATTTTTAATTTTTAATTTTTAATTTTTAATTTTTAATTTATAATTTTTAATTTTTAATTTTTAATTTTTAATTTTTAATTTTTAATTTTTAATTTTTAATTTTTAATTTTTAATTTTTAATTTTTAAATTTAAGTTTTAAATTTAAATTTTTAATTTTTAATTATTAATTTTTAATTTTTAATTTTTAATTTTTAATTTTTAATTTTTAATTTTTAAATTTTTAATTTTTAATTATTAATTTTTAATTTTTAATTTTTAATTTTTAATTTTTAATTTTTAATTTTTTAATTTTATTGTTTAATTTATATTTTTAATTTTTAATTTTAATTTTTAATTTATAAGTTTTACTTTTTAATTTTTAATTGTTAATATTTAATTTTTAATTTTTAATTTTTAATTTTTAATTTTTAATTTTTAATTTTTAATTTTTAATTTTTAATTTTTAATTTTTAATTTTTAATTTTTAATTTTTAATTTTTAATTTTTAATTTTTAATTTTTAATTTTTAATTTTTAATTTTTAATTTTTAATTTTTAATTTTTAATTTTTAATTTTTAATTTTTAATTTTTAATTTTTAATTTTTAATTTTAAATTTTTAATTTTTAATTTTCAATTTTTAGTTTTTGATTTTTAATTTTTCATTTTTGATATTTAATTTTTAATTTTTAATTTTTAATTTTTAATTTTTAATTTTTAATTTGTAATTTTTAATTTTTAATTTTTAATTTTTAATTTTTAATTTTTAATTTTTAATTTTTAATTTTTAATTTTTAATTTTTAATTTTTAATTTTTAATTTTTAATTTTTAATTTTTAATTTTTAATTTTTAATTTTTAATTTTTAATTTTTAATTTTTAATTTTTAATTTTTAATTTTTCATTTTTAATTTTTAATTTTTAATTTTTAATTTGTAATTTGTAATTTTTAATTTTTATTTTTTAGTTTTTAGTTTTTAATTTTTAATTTTTTATTTTTAATTTTTAATTTTTAATTTTTAATTTTTAATTTTTAATTTTTAATTTTTAATTTTTAATTTTTAATTTTTAATTTTTAATTTTTAATTTTTAATTTTTAATTTTTAATTTTTAATTTTTAATTTTTAATTTTTAATTTTTAATTTTTAATTTTTAATTTTTAATTTTTTAATTTTTAATTTTTAATTTTTTAATTTTTAATTTTTAATTTTTAATTCTTAATTTTTAAATTCTTAATTTTTAAATTTTAATTTTAAATTTTAATTTTTAATTTTTAATTTTGAATTTTTAATTTTTAATTTTTAATTTGTAATTTTTTAATTTTTATTTTTTAGTTTTTAATTTTTAATTTTTAATTTTTAATTTTTAATTTTTAATTTTTAATTTTTAATTTTTAATTTTTAATTTTTATTTTTTAATTTTTAATTTTTAATTTTTAATTTTTAATTTTTAATTTTTAATTTTTAATTCTTAATTTTTAAATTTTAATTTTTAAATTTTAATTTTTAATTTTTGATTTTTGATTTTTAATTTTTAATTTTTATTTTTTAATTTTTAATTTTTAATTTTTAATTTTTAATTTTTAATTTTTAATTTTTTAATTTTTAATTTTTTTTAATTTTTAATTTTTAATTTTTATTTTTAATTTTTAATTTTTAATTTTTAATTTTTAATTTTTAATTTTTAATTTTTAATTTTTAATTTTTAATTTTTAATTTTTAATTTTTAATTTTTAATTTTTAATTTTTAATTTTTAATTTTTTATTTTTAATTTTTAATTTTTAATTTTTAATTTTTTAATTTTTAATTTTTAATTTTTAATTTTTAATTTTTAATTTTTAATTTTAAATTTTTAATTTTTAATTTTTAATTTTTAATTTTTTATTTTTAATTTTTAATTTTTAATTTTTAATTTTTAATTTTTAATTTTTAATTTTTAATTTTTAATTTTTAATTTTTAATTTTTAATTTTTAATTTTTAATTTTTTAATTTTTAATTTTTAATTTTTAATTTTTAATTTTTAATTTTTAATTTTTAATTTTTAATTTTTAATTTTTAATTTTTAATTTTTAATTTTTAATTTTTAATTTTTAATTTTTAATTTTTAATTTTTAATTTTTATTTTTTAATTTTTAATTTTTAATTTTTAATTTTTAATTCTTAATTTTTAAGTTTTAATTTTTAAATTTTAATTTTTAATTTTGAATTTTTTAATTTTTAATTTTTAATTTTTAATTTTTAATTTTTAATTTTTAATTTGTAATTTTTAATTTTTATTTTTTAGTTTTTAATTTTTAATTTTTAATTTTTAATTTTTAATTTTTAATTTTTAATTTTTAATTTTTAATTTTTAATTTTTAATTTTTAATTTTTAATTTTTAATTTTTAATTTTTAATTTTTAATTTTTAATTTTTAATTTTTAATTTTTAATTTTTAATTTTTAATTTTTAATTTTTAATTTTTAATTTTTATTTTTTAATTTTTAATTTTTAATTTTTAATTTTTAATTTTTAATTTTTAATTTTTAATTTTTAATTCTTAATTTTTAAATTTTAATTTTTAAATTTTAATTTTTAATTTTTGATTTTTGATTTTTGATTTTTAATTTTTAATTTTTTATTTTTTAATTTTTAATTTTTAATTTTTAATTTTTAATTTTTAATTTTTAATTTTTAATTTTTAATTTTTAATTTTTAATTTTTAATTTTTAATTTTTAATTTTTAATTTTTTAATTTTTAATTTTTTTTAATGTTTAATTTTTAATTTTTTATTTTCAATTTTTAATTTTTAATTTTTAATTTTTAATTTTTAATTTTTAATTTTTAATTTTTAATTTTTAATTTTTAATTTTTAATTTTTAATTTTTAATTTTTAATTTTTAATTTTTAATTTTTAATTTTTAATTTTTATTTTTAATTTTTAATTTTTAATTTTTAATTTTTAATTTTTAATTTTTAATTTTTAATTTTTAATTTTTAATTTTTAATTTTTAATTTTTAATTTTTAATTTTTAATTTTTAATTTTTAATTTTTAATTTTTAATTTTTAATTTTTAATTTTTAATTTTTAATTTTTAATTTTTAATTTTTAATTTTTAATTTTTAATTTTTAATTTTTAATTTTTAATTTTTAATTTTTAATTTTTAATTTTTAATTTTTATTTTTAATTTTTAATTTTTAATTTTTAATTTTTAATTTTTAATTTTTAATTTTTAATTTTTAATATTTAATTTTTAATTTTTAATTTTAAATTTTTAATTTTTAATTTTCAATTTTTAGTTTTTGATTTTTAATTTTTCATTTTTGATATTTAATTTTAATTTTAATTTTTAATTTGTAATTTGTAATTTGTAATTTTTAATTTTTAATTTTTAATTTTTAATTTTTAATTTTTAATTTTTAATTTTTAATTTTTAATTTTTAATTTTTAATTTTTAATTTTTAATTTTTAATTTTTAATTTTTAATTTTTAATTTTTAATTTTTAATTTTTAATTTTTCATTTTTAATTTTTAATTTTTAATTTTTAATTTTTAATTTGTAATTTTTAATTTTTATTTTTTAGTTTGTAATTTTTAATTTTTTATTTTTAATTTTTAATTTTTAATTTTTAATTTTTAATTTTTAATTTTTAATTTTTAATTTTTAATTTTTAATTTTTAATTTTTAATTTTTAATTTTTAATTTTTAATTTTTAATTTTTAATTTTTAATTTTTAATTTTTTAATTTTTAATTTTTATTTTTTAATTTTTAATTTTAAATTTTTAATTTTTAATTTTTAATTTTTAATTTTTAATTTTTATTTTTTAATTTTTAATTTTTAATTTTTAATTCTTAATTTTTAAATTTTAATTTTTCAATTTTAATTTTTAATTTTTGATATTTGATTTTTGATTTTTGATTTTTATTTTTGATTTTTGATTTTTAATTTTTAATTTTTAATTTTTAATTTTTAATTTTTAATTTTTAATTTTTAATTTTTAATTTTTAATTTTTAATTTTTAATTTTTTAATTTTTTAATTTTTAATTTTTAATTTTTAATTTTTAATTTTTAATTTTTAATTTTTAATTTTTAATTTTTAATTTTTAATTTTTAATTTTTAATTTTTAATTTTTAATTCTTAATTTTTAATTTTTAATTTTTAATTTTTAATTTTTAATTTTTAATTTTTAATTTTTAATTTATAATTTATAATTTTTAATTTTTAATTTTTAATTTTTAATTTTTAATTTTTAATTTTTAATTTTTAATTTTTAAATTTAAGTTTTAATTTTAAATTTTTAATTTTTAATTATTAATTTTTAATTTTTAATTTTTAATTTTTAATTTTTAAATTTTTAATTTTTAATTATTAATTTTTAATTTTTAATTTTTAATTTTTAATTTTTAATTTTTAATTTTTAATTTTTATTGTTTAATTTATATTTTTAATTTTTAATTTTAATTTTTAATTTATAAGTTTTACTTTTTAATTTTTAATTGTTAATATTTAATTTTTAATTTTTAATTTTTAATTTTTAATTTTTAATTTTTAATTTTTAATTTTTAATTTTTAATTTTTAATTTTTAATTTTTAATTTTTAATTTTTAATTTTTAATTTTTAATTTTTAATTTTTATTTTTTAATTTTTAATTTTTAATTTTTAATTTTTAATTTTTAATTTTTAATTTTTTTAATTTTCAATTTTAAATTTTTAATTTTTAATTTTTATTTTTAATTTTTAATTTTTAATTTTTAATTTTTAATTTTTAATTTTTAATTTTTAATTTTTAATTTTTAATTTTTAATTTTTAATTTTTAATTTTTAATTTTTAATTTTTAATTTTTAATTTTTAATTTTTAATTTTTAATTTTTAATTTTTAATTTTAAATTTTTAATTTTTAATTATCAATTTTTAGTTTTTGTTTTTTAATTTTTCATTTTTGATATTTAATTTTTAATTTTTTAATTTGTAATTTGTAATTTTTAATTTTTAATTTTTAATTTTTAATTTTTAATTTTTAATTTTTAATTTTTAATTTTTAATTTTTAATTTTTAATTTTTAATTTTTAATTTTTAATTTTTCATTTTTAATTTTTAATTTTTAATTTTTAATTTTTAATTTTTAATTTTTAATTTGTAATTTTTAATTTTTATTTTTTTAGTTTTTAATTTTTAATTTTTTATTTTTAATTTTTAATTTTTAATTTTTATTTTTAATTTTTAATTTTTAATTTTTAATTTTTAATTTTTAATTTTTAATTTTTAATTTTTAATTTTTTAATTTTTTAATTTTTAATTTTTAATTTTTAATTTTTAATTTTTAATTTTTAATTTTTAATTTTTAATTTTTATTTTTTAATTTTTAATTTTTAATTTTTAATTCTTAATTTTTAATTTTTAATTTTTAATTTTTAATTTTTAATTTTTAATTTTTAATTTTTAATTTTTAATTTTTAATTTTTAATTTTTAATTTTTAATTTTTAATTTTTAATTTTTAATTTTTAATTTTTAATTTTTAATTTTTAATTTTCAATTTTAAATTTTTAATTTTTAATTTTTATTTTTAATTTTTAATTTTCAATTTTTAATTTTTAATTTTTAATTTTTAATTTTTAATATTTAATTTTTAATTTTTAATATTTAATTTTTAATTTTAAATTTTAAATTTTTAATTTTTAATTTTCAATTTTCAATTTTTAATTTTTGATTTTTAATTTTTCATTTTTGATATTTAATTTTTAATTTTTAATTTTTAATATGTAATTTTTCATTTTTCATTTTTCATTTTTCATTTTTCATTTTTCATTTTTCATTTTTCATTTTTCATTTTTCATTTTTAATTTTTAATTTGTAATTTTTAATTTTTATTTTTTAGTTTTTAATTTTTAATTTTTAATTCTTAATTCTTAATTTTTAATTTTTAATTTTTAATTTTTAATTTTTAATTTTTAATTTTTAATTTTTAATTTTTAATTTTTAATTTTTAATTTTTAATTTTTAATTTTTTAATTTTTAATTTTTAATTTTTAATTTTTAATTTTTAATTTTTAATTTTTAATTTTTAATTTTTAATTTTTTAATTTTTAATTTTTAATTTTTTAATTTTTAATTTTTAATTTTTAATTTTTAGTTTTTAATTTTTAATTTTTTATTTTTAATTTTTAATTTTTAATTTTTAATTTTTAATTTTTCATTTTTAATTTTTAATTTTTAATTTTTAATTTTTAATTTTTAATTTTTAATTTTTAATTTTTAATTTTTAATATTTAATTTTTTATTTTTAATTTTTAATTTTTAATTTTTAATATTTAAGTTTTAATTTTAAATTTTTAATTTTTAATTATTAATTTTTAATTTTTAATTTTTAAATTTTTAATTTTTAATTTTTATTTTTTAATTTTAATTTTAATTTTAATTTTTAATTTTAATTTTTATTATTTAAGTTTTAATTTTAAATTTTTAATTTTTAATTTTTAATTTTTAATTTTTAATTTTCAATTTTAAATTTTTAATTTTCAATTTTTATTTTTAATTTTTAATTTTCAATTTTTAATTTTTAATTTTTAATTTTTAATATTTAATTTTTAATTTTTAATATTTAATTTTTAATTTTAAATTTTTAATTTTTAATTTTTAATTTTCAATTTTTAATTTTTGATTTTTAATTTTTCATTTTTGATATTTAATTTTTAATTTTTAATTTTTAATTTGTAATTTTTAATTTGTAATTTTTCATTTTACATTTTTCATTTTTCATTTTTCATTTTTCATTTTTCATTTTTCATTTTTCATTTTTCATTTTTAATTTTTAATTTTTAATTTGTAATTTTTAATTTTTATTTTTTAGTTTTTAATTTTTAATTTTTAATTCTTAATTCTTAATTTTTAATTTTTAATTTTTAATTTTTAATTTTTAATTTTTAATTTTTAATTTTTAATTTTTAATTTTTAATTTTTAATTTTTAATTTTTAATTTTTAATTTTTAATTTTTAATTTTTAATTTTTAATTTTTTAATTTTTAATTTTTAATTTTTAATTTTTAATTTTTAATTTTTATTTTTAATTTTTAATTTTTAATTTTTAATTTTTAATTTTTAATTTTTAATTTTTTAATTTTTAATATTTAATTTTTTATTTTTAATTTTTAATTTTTAATTTTTAATATTTAAGTTTTAATTTTAAATTTTTAATTTTTAATTATTAATTTTTAATTTAAAATTTTTAATTTTTAATTTTTAAATTTTTAATTTTTAATTTTTAATTTTTATTGTTTAATTTTAATTTTAATTTTTAATTTTAATTTTTAATTTATAAGTTTTAATTTTTAATTTTTAATTGTTAATATTTAATTTTTAATTTTTAATTTTTAATTTTTTAATTTTTAATTTGTAATTTTTAATTTTTAATTTTCCATTTTTCATTTTTAATTTTTAATTTTTAATTTTGAATTTTTAATTTTTAATTTTTAATTTTTAATTAGTAATTTTTAATTTTTATTTTTTAGTTTTTAATTTTTAATTTTTAATTTTTTAATTTTTAATTTTTAATTTTTAATTTTTAATTTATAATTTTTAATTTTTATTTTTTAATTTTTAATTTTTAATTTTTAATTTTTAATTTTTAATTTTTAATTCTTAATTTTTAAATTTTAATTTTTAAATTTTAATTTTTCATTTTTGATTTTTGATTTTTGATTTTTAATTTTTATTTTTTAATTTTAAATTTTTAATTTTTAATTTTTAATTTTTAATTTGTAATTTTTAATTTTTAATTTTTAATTTTTTAATTTTTAATTTTTTTTAATTTTTAATTTTTAATTTTTATTTTTAATTTTTAATTTTTAATTTTTAATTTTTAATTTTTAATTTTTAATTTTTAATTTTTAATTTTTAATTTTTAATTTTTAATTTTTAATTTTTAATTTTTAATTTTTAATTTTTAATTTTAATTTTTAATTTTTAATTTTTAATTTTTAATTTTTAATTTTTTAATTTTTAATTTTTAATTTTTAATTTTTAATTTTTAATTTTTAATTTTTAATTTTTAATTTTTAATTTTTAATTTTTAATTTTTAATTTTTAATTTTTAATTTTTAATTTTTAATTTTTAATTTTTAATTTTTAATTTTTAATTTTTAATTTTTAAATTTTATTTTTTAATTTTTAATTTTTAATTTTTAATATTTAATTTTTAGTTTTTAATTTTTAATTTTTAATTTTTAATTTTTAATTTTTAATTTTTAATTTTTAAGTTTTAATTTTTAATTTTTAATTTTTAATTTTTAATTTTTAATTTTTAATTTTTAATTTTTAATTTTTAATTTTTAATTTTTAATTTTTAATTTTTAATTTTTAATTTTTAATTTTTAATTTTTAATTTTTTAATTTTTAATTTTTAATTTTTAATTTTTAATTTTTAATTTTAATTTTTAATTTTTAATTTTTACTTTTTAATTTTTAATTTTTAATTTTTAATTTTTAATTTTTAATTTTTAATTTTTAATTTTTAATTTTTAATTTTTAATTTTTAATTTTTAATTTTTAATTTTTGATTTTTAATTTTAATTTTAATTTTTAATTTTTAATTTTTAATTTTTAATTTTTAATTTTTAATTTTTAATTTTTAATTTTTAATTTTTAATTTTTAATTTTTAATTTTTAATTTTTAATTTTTAATTTTTAATTTTTAATTTTTAATTTTTAATTTTTAATTTTTAATTTTTAATTTTTAATTTTTAATTTTTAATTTTTAATTTTTAATTTTTAATTTTTAATTTTTAATTTTTACTTTTTAATTTTTAATTCTTAATTTTTAATTTTTAATTTTTAATTTTTTAATTTTTAATTTATAATTTTTAATTTTTAATTTTTAATTTTTAATTTTTAATTTTTAATTTTTAATTTTTAATTTTTAATTTTTAATTTTTAATTTTTAATTTTTAATTTTTAATTTTTAATTTTTAATTTTTAATTTTTAAATTTAAGTTTTAATTTTAAATTTTTAATTATTAATTTTTAATTTTTAATTTTTAAATTTTTAATTTTTAATTTTTAATTATTAATTTTTAATTTTTAATTTTTAATTTTTAATTTTTAATTTTAATTTTTATTGTTTAATTTATATTTTTAATTTTTAATTTTAATTTTTAATTTATAAGTTTTAATTTTTGATTTATAAGTTTTAATTTTTAATTTTTAATTGTTAATATTTAATTTTTAATTTTTAATTTTTAATTTTTAATTTTAATTTTAATTTTTAATTTTTAATTTTTAATTTTTAATTTTTTAATTTTTAATTTTTAATTTTTAATTTTTAATTTTTAATTTTTAATTTTTAATTTTTAATTTTTAATTTTCAATTTTAAATTTTTAATTTTTAATTTGTATTTTTAATTTTTAATTTTTAATTTTTAATTTTTAATTTTTAATTTTTAATTTTTAATTTTTAATTTTTAATTTTTAATTTTTAATTTTTAATTTTTAATTTTTAATTTTTAATTTTTAATTTTTAATTTTTAATTTTTAATTTTTAATTTTTAATTTTTAATTTTTAATTTTTAATTTTTAATTTTTAATTTTTAATTTTTAATTTTTAATTTTTAATTTTTAATTTTTAATTTTTAATTTTTAATTTTTAATTTTTAATTTTAAATTTTTAATTTTTAATTTTCAATTTTTAATTTTTGATTTTTAATTTTTCATTTTTGATATTTAATTTTTAATTTTTAATTTTTAATTTGTAATTTGTAATTTGTAATTTTTAATTTTTAATTTTAATTTTTAATTTTTAATTTTTAATTTTTAATTTTTAATTTTTAATTTTTCATTTTTAATTTTTAATTTTTAATTTTTAATTTGTAATTTTCAATTTTTATTTTTTAGTTTTTAATTTTTAATTTTTAATTTTTAATTTTTAAATTTTTAATTTTTAATTTTTAATTTTTAATTTTTAATTTTAATTTTTAATTTTTTAATTTTTAATTTTTAATTTTTAATTTTTAATTTTTAATTTTTAATTTTTAATTTTTAATTTTTAATTTTTATTTTTTAATTTTTAATTTTTAAATTTTAATTTTTAAATTTTAATTTTTAATTTTTTGATTTTTGATTTTTGATTTTTAATTTTTAATTTTTAATTTTTAATTTTTAATTTTTAATTTTTAATTTTTTAATTTTTAATTTTTAATTTTTAATTTTTAATTTTTAATTTTTAATTTTTAATTTTTAATTTTTAATTTTTTAATTTTTAATTTTTAATTTTTAATTTTTAATTTTTAATTTTTAATTTTTAATTTTTAATTCTTAATTTTTAATTTTTAATTTTTAATTTTTAATTTATAATTTTTAATTTTTAATTTTTAATTTTTAATTTTTAATTTTTAATTTTTAATTTTTAATTTTTAATTTTTAAATTTAAGTTTTAATTTTAAATTTTTAATTTTAATTATTAATTTTTAATTTTTAATTTTTAATTTTAATTTTTAATTTTTAATTTTTAAATTTTTAATTTTTAATTATTAATTATTTAATTTTTAATTTTTAATTTTTTAATTTTTAATTTTTTTTAATTTTTAATTTTAATTTTTATTTTTAATTTTTAATTTTTAATTTTTAATTTTTAATTTTTAATTTTTAATTTTTAATTTTTAATTTTTAATTTTTAATTTTTAATTTTTAATTTTTAATTTTTAATTTTTAATTTTTAATTTTTAATTTTTAATTTTTAATTTTTAATTTTTAATTTTTAATTTTTAATTTTTAATTTTTAATTTTTAATTTTTAATTTTTAATTTTTAATTTTTAATTTTTAATTTTTAATTTTTAATTTTTAATTTTTAATTTTTAATTTTTAATTTTTAATTTTTAATTTTTAATTTTTAATTTTTAATTTTTAATTTTTAATTTTTAATTTTTAATTTTTAATTTTTAATTTTTAATTTTTAATTTTTAATTTTTAATTTTTAATTTTTAAATTTTATTTTTAATTTTTAATTTTTAATTTTTAATATTTAATTTTTAATTTTTAATTTTTAATTTTTAATTTTTAATTTTTAATTTTTAATTTTTAATTTTTAATTTTTAATTTTTAATTTTTAATTTTTAATTTTTAATTTTTAATTTTTAATTTTTAATTTTTAATTTTTAATTTTTAATTTTTAATTTTTAATTTTTAATTTTTAATTTTTAATTTTAATTTTTAATTTTTAATTTTTAATTTTTAATTTTTAATTTTTAATTTTTAATTTTTAATTTTTAATTTTTAATTTTTAATTTTTAATTTTTAATTTTTAATTTTAATTTTAATATTAAATTTTTAATTTTTAATTTTTAATTTTTAATTTTTAATTTTTAATTTTTAGTTTTTAATTTTTAATTTTTAATTTTTAATTTTTAATTTTTAATTTTTAATTTTTAATTTTTAATTTTTAATTTTTAATTTTTAATTTTTAATTTTTAATTTTTAATTTTTAATTTTTAATTTTAATTTTTAATTTTTAATTTTTAATTTTTAATTTTTAATCTTTAATTTTTAATTTTTAATTTTTAATTTTTAATTCTTAATTTTAATTTTTAATTTTAATTTTTAATTTTTAATTTATAATTTTTAATTTTTAATTTTTAATTTTTAATTTTTAATTTTTAATTTTTAATTTTTAATTTTTAAATTTAAGTTTTAATTTTAAATTTTTAATTATTAATTTTTAATTTTTAATTTTTAATTTTTAAATTTTTAATTTTTAATTATTAATTTTTAATTTTTAATTTTTAATTTTTAATTTTTAATTTTTAATTTTTAATTTTTAATTTTTATTGTTTAATTTATATTTTTAATTTTAATTTTTAATTTATAAGTTTTAATTTTTAATTTATAAGTTTTAATTTTTAATTTTTAATTGTTAATATTTAATTTTTAATTTTTAATTTTTAATTTTTAATTTTTAATTTTTAATTTTTAATTTTTAATTTTTAATTTTTAATTTTTAATTTTAATTTTTAATTTTTAATTTTTAATTTTTAATTTTTAATTTTTAATTTTTAATTTTAATTTTTAATTTTTAATTTTTAATTTTTAATTTATAATTTTTAATTTTTTAATTTTCAATTTTAAATTTTTAATTTTTAATTTGTATTTTTAATTTTTAATTTTTTAATTTTTAATTTTTAATTTTTAATTTTTATATTTTAATTTTTAATTTTTAATTTTTAATTTTAAATTTTTAATTTTTAATTTTCAATTTTTAATTTTTGATCTTTAATTTTTCATTTTTTATATTTAATTTTTAATTTTTAATTTTTAATTTGTAATTTGTAATTTGTAATTTTTAATTTTTAATTTTTAATTTTTAATTTTTAATTTTT